>CM038794.1:279555441-279574102 GCA_021764765.1 Vicia sativa
ATTTGTTTCTATGTTGTTGTTACTACTTTAATTGTTTGATAATTATAAGTTGAAATCTATTTTAGTTGAATAAAGTTGTAAATGACTTCTAAGTTGAAGGTTGTAATTCTGCTGCATAATTAATTAAAAATGTTGTTATGTTTTCATATGAATAAAGTATGTTATAAATTGTTCATCTGAATGCTATGTATCTATGTTAAATGCAATACATGTTGATTGTTTTATGTTGAAATGTGATACCTCGAATATGTTGAAGGTTTTTAAATACTCTGATTTTTGTTATAATTTTCTTGTAGATTTGGGTGTTACACGATTCGGTTTGCGGTTTGTATTTTGCAAATCAAACAAAATGATAACAAAATCGTATCATATATTTGCTGAAATTAACCCGTTTTACATAGAATTGATCCATGTAACTTCGAATATTCCTAGTTTTCATGTCTTTTGCGGTACCACATATCTCGAGTCAAATTAGAGAGAACATCAAATAAACAAAGTTAACAACAAAGATCGAGAAGAAAAGAATCGATACGCCAAAATCGGGAATTTGCTTGTTATTGTCGTCACCCCACCCACGATCATAAGACATTTCAAAGGCGAGTTACGCTCGTATACATACGCCACGACAGTCGCGCTAATTCATGAAGTGCGCCGTAACACATCTGCCACGGCGTAACACGCTTATATTTCGGTTTATGAAAAGCGTGGAGGCGTGGGCAAAGCAACGAGAAAAGTCTTCAGGCATTCTGATTTCCCTCGAAGCCCGCGACTCAACGTTTTCTACTTTTCCTCAGCGATCGAGTGAAACCCACGGTGGAATTTCAATTGCCGGTGCCATTCCTTCTCATAAATAGCGGAGATTACAACGAGAGACCACGAGCATTATCGGTCTAACCTTGCTGAAGCTCGCCAAATTCAAAACCTTGCCTTTCGGTTTTCATTTTATTCTGCATTTCGTTTTCCTTGTTTACTTTACTTCGATAACAATTTCCAACATTAGGAAATTGTTATTCTGAATAAGTTGTTTCAAATACATAATTCTTTTACTTTCCCAATTACGAAGGTCAGAGTTTACGATTTGTGGAAGAAGGACGTATAAGTATTGCTTTATTTAGGTTTTATTACATTTAATTTTAGGCACAATTTAATTGTTTATTACAAGTTTTATTAATTAACTATTAGAATGTTTGTTTTCAATTCTTTGATTATGTTTCTTGTGAGTTTAATTTAATTACTATGGCTAGCTAGATTTCGTGTCGGTATGTAATAGTAATGATGGCGTGTAATCCATCCTAAGCTAAAACCTTAATAAACTTGAGTTTTGGTTATAACTTTTTATAATTAAAAATAAAACCTTTTTATTCACAGTAAGAAAATAGAATAGGTTAGGGTCGAGACCACGAGTGTGAGGTTTTAACGGATAGCTAAAGTTAGGCATTCGATTTAAATCGGTGAGGCGCTTTAAGCAATTAGATTTAATTAAGTTTTCAAAAGTATTTTCTAAACACTTATGGGCTAGCGAGGAAGCGAGCATAGGGCTTTAGACATATAATCGAGATAAGACCACGAAAGTGTGAGTTGAGGGTTTTAAAGCTGATTATTTCTGGACCAATTAAGTTAACCATCTTTATCGCTTAGGTACAATTAGATCCGCTTAGGTCCACTCTATACCTGACCGCCTTATTATTATTCTTTTAAATCAATTAGTTTTACTTTCACCTCCCAAAACCAAGCGTGACAATATCCGCCTTAGCTAAATTAGCATACTTTCCTAGCACTAGAGTGATTCGAAGTCCACAATGGATTCGACATCCTTTTTATTACTACCGTGATAGGCTGTGCACTTGCGGTTAAGATCACGATTAGACACGTTAGGTCGATCGCACATCAAGTTTTGGCGCCGTTGTGGGGACTATTTAAGTCGATATTGTAACTACGGTGTTACACCGTATAGACTAGGGAACTTTTACTTTATTTACTATGTATAACCCAAATTTTCCCTCGCCCATTATAAGTATTTTGAGGAACCACAAGAATCCCATAGATCAGGCCTTGAAATACGATGGAAAACTTTAATGCTTCACAAACCTACTCTTACCCAAATTACCTCCAAAACTACCAATCCCACATTTGAGGAACCACAAGAAACTTATGATTTCAACCAAACTTATCCTCGACCCATTCCCTCTATAATTATCCGTGATATTTTGAAGAATCACGAACCATATAATCGACCTCGAAATATTAATGGAAAATTTTAATGAAACATCTAGGATGATATAGCGCTTGAGGAAACACAAAGGAGACTACAACTCACTTTCAAGACTACGAAGAATCGCAAGATTTTAACTTGAAACATCAATAGAGGATTACATGAGGTGATAACTAACTCTAGGTTAGAGTCATGATTGAGCACTTTGTAGAGACCTGACTATCAAAATGAAGAGGTAAGAAAACAAAGTCTTCAAAATAATGAAATTAACTAACCGTTGTGGTTGAGTCCCTCACGACTCCTGACATGGCCTTAGGACTCAAATCTCTGCTTGAACAAAGCCTTCTAGGACCATGCGCCAAAGAGGATGTGGATGTTGAAACAACCATTATAGAAAAACTATTTGAAAATCTAGAGGTGATGATGAGTTTGAAGGCGTGATATTGTGGTGTGGAAAGTTACGGCGAGGTGGAGATTGAGAAGAATTCACCAACACCATTCGAAGAGGAGGTTGTAAAAGAGGTAGAGGAAGCGCATATTGTTATCTCAAATCACTACACCCACGATTCCTTTCTCGAAAAGTTTTATGGAAGCTTAGGTAGACTCCCAATCTAAAGCGTTATCGAGTATTGGAAAATATCCACACCAATGCGCTTTGTTTGAAGTCTTGCCTAAAGAGAAAATTAGAGGACCATGAAATGATATAATTCTGTAAAGAGGGTAAGGTTAACCTTTGATGTGGTGGATGAAATCACTAAGCCCAAACTTGAAAAGTTGATACTTAGGATAGATCTAGAACTACCACCGAGTTCAAAGAATAAACCACCCCATAGAAGAAAGAAAAGGTGGGGATATGTGAGATGGCTTGATAAGTGGCCATGGAAAGCGAATATCGCTAAAAGTTCAAGCGAGGAGTGAATATTTAGTTTCCACCCTTTTCATCTTTTATCAATACATTGAGGACAATGTCGATTTAAGTATGGGGAGGAAGTATTTCCGTTTTCTAGTAATTTTAGATTTTCTTTGTAATTTCCCTAGTTATTTTCCTTGATAAAATTTTGTCTTCATCAAATTATTTATGCAACATTTGTGTTTTTCGATTCCCTATTTTATTGAACTGACAATTTTTTACTGTTTTATGCATAACTTGACTCACTCGACAAATCGTAGGTTGCCAATTTTTAAACTAGTTAGAAACTTTAACAAGATTAGGCGAAATCACTACCGTCTTGACACTCTGACCCAAGTATAATAGACTAGTTAAAATACCTATTATTTGAAACATTGAGTTTTAGTATTGAAGTAATCCTAAGTAGTTTATTTAGCGATCGTACCATGTAAACACAAACTACTGAGAAAGTCGATGAATATAAGTGGATGATCTCGATTAATTATTTAGAAAAATATTACATGCTTTAAGGAAATAGGTAATACACCAATTAAATTGGGCGATCCTCACCCGATCGTTTAATCCAACGGATGCAAACCTTACTAAGTAACATAAGAATCCATTGTTAGGTGGTTTAGAAGCATCTGGTACTGAACTTGGTAGGGCAGACTACGATTACGATACCCGTCTTGCAATTGGATAGAAAAGGTTGCCACATTATTGTGCTAGAAACCATTGTGCTAAAAAGATCAAAACCACTAACCGGTTGTTCTGCTATGTGCGTGTAAGGATAAAGGGCTTAATGTGATCGCGTTTGAATGAAATGGGTAAAACAAGACGATTACTTGGGGCGAGTTATGATAGCATCTGCAACTGGTTTATGTAGGATAGGATTATATAGTGTCATCACCGTAGTGCTGGAGTATAAATCGAGCTTTTGATTCTCTGGAAAAAAACACGAGGCGACCGTGTACAAGTTCATTTAAGTCATGTATGTGCATCTGACCAATGTTTAGAAAACATCGTCTTACTTGCGAGGACAAAGTTCAAGTATGTGGGTTTGATAACACATAAATGTATCGTATATTTAATTTGGATTTACTTAAGTTATTTCCATTTTTATCTTAATTTAATTGCATTGAATTGCTATTACGCTAGTATTTGTTTATTTTGCAGATATTTAATTAAATGAAGAATTTTCGAGAAAAGAAGTAAAAATGGAGGAGACATGAAGAAAAACGTTCAAAATATAAAAGAAAGAAAGATAAAGGCCCAAGTAAAGAAAAAGCTAGGCCCATCAAAACTTTCCATTATCACCCATGATCTTTTCAACTTCCCACTTTTCCACTTCTTTCTCCACTTTCTCCATTATCATCACTACTTCTCTCATGATAACTTCCACAATTTCTCACTATATAAACTAGTTAGCATTCATTTTAGAGACATCCAAGTTTGTCTTGTGAGGCGCTATTCATGATTTAAGGAGAAATCATATTTGTAAAAGTGGTAGTTTCTCATATCGGGGACTACTACACCATTAGTTTTGGCCTACAATCTATGTACTCTTGGATCACAATCTTGCCATCATAATAGAAGTTTATTTCAAGTTCTTCATTTCTAGCATTCTGAGGTTCTTTGTATTGCTATTATTATTATTATTATTCTTGTTTATTATTATTATTATTATCATTTATTCTTGTTAATTTAATTACCATGTTGCTCTTAATTTCAATCTTCATGTTTAGTTTGTTTATGCTAAATTCTATGTTTGGCTAAACAAAGTAGGTATCGGTATGTAATAGCAATAAGAGTAGGAATTAATTTGTTCCAGGCTAAAATATTAATTAACTTAATTTGGTTATGACTTTTTGTAATTAAAATCAATCTTTTTATTACAGTAAGAAAAGTAGAATAGGTTAGGATCGAGACCACGAAAGTGTGAGGTTTTAACCGGATAGCTAAGTCGAGCATTCGATTTAAATCTGCGAGAGGCGCTTTAAGCAATTAGATTTTATTAAGTTTTCAAAGAATATTTTCTAAACACTTATGGGCTAGCGAAAGCGGTATATAGGGCTTTAGGAGTATAATCCGAGATAAGACCATGAAAGTGTGAGTTGAGGGTTTTAAACGATAGTTTCTCTGAACAATTAAGTTAACCATCTTTATACGCTTAAGTTCGATTAAATCCGCTTAGGTTCACTATATTACGTACCGATATCATTTAATTTATATTTTTCCTTAACCATTATCTAAAAGAATTATTAACCTTAGCTATATCTGATAACTTAGGATAATAATAGATCGATTTATAGTCTCTGTGGATTCGATATCTTTTAAAACTACGCGATAGGGTTGTGCATACAATCTCAAATTAATAGGCGACAAAGTCGCGATCACAAAACCAAACCAAACCGCATTATGTTATAAAATATTATTAACCAATATATATATTTTAATTCTTTAGAAATCAACATGTATTATGGATATGTTTTATCATATTTTTTGTATGATATTTATTTTAATTTACAACTCATAGAAAATAAAATACTATTCACAAAATATATTTTATCGTATTTTTGTATAACATTTATTTAAGATTGCAATCTTAAGTATATCATTCTTTATATTTTAATAAAATTATAATCAATTTTATGTATAAAATTATAAGTTTATTTTGACAATTATAAATTTTTATGGTAATATATGAACAATTAAACACAAAATTATATTTATCTATATGGCTCAATAATTTTTTTGTAAAACCGAACCAATCTAAATCGTATTAGTTCGATTTGATTTTGTTTGGTTTTATTTTTAAAAGTCAACCGCACGTTTTCTCTTGCGATTGGGTATTTTTTCTTTAAAAGCGCCCAAACCGCACATGAACACTCGTACTTATGAGCATATAACTTAGTAGTATCTCGGCAAGACCTTTATAGCGAGCCCGATTTGAATGATTGGAGGCATGTGATTATTTGGCTATGGGTTTATTCTCGGATGTTATCCTCGGTTCAGGCGTTACATCGAGCCCGACCATGATGGGTAATGCGGGTGACATGCCCATTAAGCGTATAGCTTATTTATATGACGACGCCGTTACCATAATAGTCATCATTGGCGGTGGATGTTATCTATCATTAATGGCGACTCGATTACATTCAAGTGAAGGGTCTTGTATAAGCGATGATCGAATCCATCACATATATATATATATATATATATATATATATATATATATATATATATATATATATATAGCTCGGTGAGGATAAGCAAAACACATCGCTTGGGTTTATGCACACTTGCATAAGCCTCAAATCCTTAAAATAATAGACAAATCGTCATTTGGTGTTTATGAACAAAATGAAACCAAATTGATACAAGTAAAATTGCACTATTTATGGTAATAAATATGTAATTTGCACTATTTAATAAATATGTCACTAGTTAATATATATGTCACTAGTTAATATATAATTTGCACTATTTAATACTCTCTTCGTAATAATTTATAAGTAAAATTGATTTTTTGGTATATTTGACAATGTGTAGTTCATATATAGACTACATACATTGATTGTCAAATATCTGAAAAATCAATTTTCTTATAATCGTTCTGGAAGGTATATATTATAAAGTCGCTTCCTATTAATGTCATTTTCTTTATCAGGCAACCAAGAAAGCTAATATAACAGTCAAAAAGTATATTAGGAATTTAAGAGAATATAGAGGTTAAAAAGTGATCGTGGAAAATCAGATCTATGATCATAAAGCACTTGAAAAACAATAGAGCAACAATAACCAACTCGACACTCCTCCGCATAAAGGTCAGTGAAACATAAGACATTAGAAAAATATCAATTACGGTTTAAATAGAATCAACTCAAATGTAAACAAAATCGAACAACAATATTCTATATTTTATAAATTGTCAAAAGAGCTTTAATATTCAAACAATGCGAGTTTGAAAACCAGTTTCAAAAGTAATGAAGCACCAATACTTCAAAACTCTATCGAATCATATCTGATACTCATATCGTTTCTATCGAATCGTATCGATATTCATATCAGTGCATGTTTCTTTGCTCAAAAGTCAAAACCCATATCATAACTTCTTCATTAGCAGCACTAACAAGTAACCATGATTCCAAGGTAACAATAACAAAATTGAGATCAAACCACACAAATATTCTTCCAATGACAAAATTTTGCAATCAATCCCAATTTGAACAAAAATGGAGATAAAAATGTCGATACAGGATGCACTCTCGGTGATGTGTGCTTCAGTATTTGGATCAAGAAGAAATACATGATTAGTTTGATCAGGAGCTGGTTATCATCTTGATGTCGCCACGGAAATAGCATTGTTATCTTGTGGCCACCAGTAGTAGCATGACTGTCATCGTTGCCAGCAGTATATTAGACTTATATTGTTTATTACTAGCTTATGCTTTTCTTCTAGCAAAACAAGTTATCCATATTATTTGATTTTAGTATCACTCTACAATTGACACAGCAAAGGAGATATTCTTTCATTCAGAAGATAACTTTGAAGCTACTATTGACTATTAACTTCAACAACTTTATTTGTGACATGAACTACTTTCAACAAATCGAAATTAAGGTTTCAACATAACCCTGAGCCGAGGACAAGAATAAACGATTGTCATTTTCATTAACTCTTATTTCCTGTAAGCTATTATCTTTCCGATTGTAAATAGTTGCAACATCATCATTGTTTCCACGACACAATATCAATGAATCACCGTCCTTGGAAAGAAACAGTGGCAATAATTGACAATTGTAACACAAGTTAGAATATGGTTGAAGAACCTGATAGTTAATTTTGAGAAATTGAATCCAAGACTCTTCAACTCCAAATTTCTTCATCTGCCATATAACAAAACTGGTACTGGTTCCCTGGTGAATATAAGAAAAACAAAGGTGTTCCCCCAACACACTAATTGTTGGCTCTGCCGGCGGTAACACATCAAAACTTTGAGGCAATAGATACTTATAGTATGTCTCTGTCCTCAGATCAAGCGAAACAATAACAAGGTCCTCAACGGCAATGTCTTCCATAAGATAAACCCAATCGTAATGGGAGTCCGGCTCTCTGGTCGTGGAGGTCATTCTCGATGTCCTTGTGAATAGCCAGCCAGCTAAGAGAGCTATTTAAAACACACAACCATCATCCGTATTCCTAGAACGTTGATACTCATAAGCAACAGGGACAAAGGGAAACTATCAATATTTTCCAAACATTATCACCAAAAGTGAAAACTTTCACCTCACTTGTATATCCATCCGGTGAAGCTGTACAACCACTTTAAAAGTGCATGAGGAATCATCACAACAAACTGGAAGGTAAAGCCTGACCTGGAATGATGAGAATGTCCAAATTCTTGAGATATTTGTCTAGTGGCCGGGTTCCACAATCGGAACCAGTAACTATCATGGGTGTCAGAGTAATCAAGATAAACCAAACAGATCAATCCATTGCTGGAACCAGCCATTTGAAAATGAGGGTGATAGTCATTGTTCAAATGATAATGAGAATCAGCAACAAAAGGTAACCGATGGGTTATCAAATAAATGAGTTATAGGGTATGGAATGATAGTACAACAACTGACCCAACCTCTTTCTCCCCGAGAGGTGTGTAGTGTACAGTGAATAGTGTCAAGTGTGTATTTCTGATGTTGTTGATCTCTTGAGGTGGAGTTTCACAAAAGTAGGATCAGAAATGAGAGTGTTACAAGAATGACTTACACACTTAAATCGAACAAGAGGTTTCACAGACAGTAACAAAAAGATCTCGGTGATGAGATCGTCCGGGAAAAACACCGGCGACGGAGACTTCGACATGGCTGTCCCAAGGCAAGTTATTTTCTACAGATCCTGATCTAACTATTCTATTTTTATATGTATCATGTAAAAGTAGTTAAATTATTTTTTAAAAAAAGTTAAGGTCAAAATTAAGATTAAATCTTGTTTTAAAAAATTAATAATTATTAAGTAAAATCAAAATTTCTTCTATTAATTAATAAAAAAAATCTTAACTTTTTCTTTCATTAACTATTTAAATCTATTTTGTTTCCTTTAAACTCATTTTTTCCTTTTAAAATTAATTTTCTTAAAATAAGATATAAAAGGTTTATCTTTGGAAAGCAAATTTATTTCAAAAATGGTCTACAGAAAAATATATATTAGTGATTTAGATATTTTGATATTAGTCAATTTACTATAGATTCATATATTTTTGAAAATGATACTTAAATAAAAATAGTATATGCATGCGGGAAAAAATTTATTATTAATATAAATACTTTTATATACAAAACATAGTATTTATGATTCAAATATTTTTGATTATAAATTGAATTGGAAAAATATATTATTGATCTAAATATTTTTATATACGGTTAATTTACTATTGATCCATATAAATTAGAAAACTATACCTAAATAAAAGAAAAATATTATTCATCTAAATATTTTATAAACAAAAATACTATTTATAATTTAAATATTTTTAATTCAAAAATTGTATCGGCAAATAATCTATTATTGATCACTATATTTATATATATGAAATTTACTAAATATTTTTCTTTTATAACATTCTACATAAAATAAATATATTATGTAAACAAATGTAAGTATCGAATCCGAACTCGTGTGTATTGGGGAAGTTAAGTTCATGAACCCGAATAGATCAATATTAATGTTTCAATCAAATTAAAAAACCATTTTAAAAAGTGGTTAATCTATTAAACTAATTACAATTCGGTTTAAAACTAGTTCAAACTAATTTATAGTATAGTTCAATATAATTTAACTAGTTTCAAACTAGTTTTATTGAAAACATTAATTTTTAATTGAATTTTAAATTGGTTTTAAAACAAAATTATTTTTTAAAATTATTTTTTAGAAAAAATATATATTTTTGAAAAATAATTCCTTTTCAAAAAAATTATAAAATTTTTCCCATTTTTTTTATTCGGGTAAAAATTATTCTTTTGAATTAAAAAAAACATTTATTACAACTTTTTTGAAATTTTTGGAAAAATATTTCCAAAATTGTTTTATTTTGAAAAACATTTTTTGAAAACATATATATTTTTTCAAAAATCAAAATGTCAATTTGTTTTTTTCTAAAATTCCTTTTTTTATTTCTCAAAAAAAAAACCAATTTTTATATTTTTTAGTAAAATAATTTCAGTTTTTTTTATATTTTTCTGAAATTTTCTTTTTTTTATTTCTCCAAAAAAAAATTCCAGTTTTTTATATTTTCCAATATAATAATTTCAAATTCTTTTATTTTCAAAAAAACAATTTTTTTCCTTTTTTTTTATTTCTCAAAAAGAAATGTGCAGTTTTTATATTTTTGGGAAAATAATTTCAGTATTTTTATTATTTTCAAAAAAACAAATTTTACAGATGTTTTTTGCGAAATTTTTTTTCCAATTTTTTTTTTCCTCAAAAAAAATTGTCCAACTTTTTATATTATTCAGAAAAAGAATTTCAGATTTCTTTATTTAAAAAAAACAACTTTTTTTCATTTTTTTTCGAAATCAATTTCACTTTTTTAAATTAATTTTTTAATATTTTAGAAAAAAAAATTATTTGATTTTTTTATAAAATACTAATTTTTAAAATAATCATTTCAATGGTTCAGATTTTAATATTTATTTGCATTTTCTTTTTTATCAGTTCTATTTACCTTTTTAATAATATATTTTTAAAAATATGATTCGGTTGGATACAAATATGTAATTAGTTTTACAATATATTTTACTCTATATATATTTTTTCTTCTCTTTATTTTTATAATTTATTTTTGTTGAAACTTATTAAAAAATTAACACCTACGTTTATCCTATTTCGATTAGTTTTTCTTATTTCTAATAATAAATTTTAATATTATTATTATTTAGCAAAGGTGTATAAAAGTATTTAATAAAATGAAACCCATTTTTTTTTAATTATCTATACTTTTCTAAAATATATATATTATATATAAAAGTTTATAAATTATTATGGGCCACCCAAGGTCCCAAAAACTGAGGTTAAATCCACTTCATTTGATCTAATGTATAAAACTAATTCACGCTTTAAAACAAAATATAATTTATGGTCTTTATTTTTATTACATTCATCTTAAATTTTGAATAGACTTGAGCGTCTTAGTTCTTATCATGTAGGTCCCCAACCACACTTTCATAAAGGAGATCAACACCACCTTTTAAATTCATTAATTTTTCAACTACTATCAATTTCTAGTTTTTGAGGCGAAACAATGGTTTCTTCGTAGAAATTGACTTTCGATCTTACAATTTTATAATTTCTAATCTAGTTTTGATTTACATTGTAACCTCCTTAGGTCACTAAATAAAGAATAGGTCGATTTTCGATTCTTACGTTTTCCACAAATCACGTTTACTTCGACTCGTCGTTGAAAACCTCCTCGATTATGTGAGTCAAAAGTGTTCAAAAGTGAATATCGAGACTCACGTAGTAGATTTAGTAAGCCATAGTTTCAAATTCGATTTTAAAAGCTCACGAAAATCGAAGAAAGGAAGGATCCTAGATCCGTATATGGATCGTGAAAGAGGTTATCAAATGAGGAAGGTAATCTCCTCGAAGGCGTGATGGAGGTTAAGAATTCACTACGGTCTAATGTCACCTTCACTTTCCCACCATATCGGGTACTTATCAAGGCGATTATAGAAGATACGAGCTCACTTTTAATGTCAAATCGACATCGACAAGTTCATAGATTAACCGGAGGCGAATCAAGTGTCGAGTGACGGCTAAGGGTACTAAATATCTCATATTTATAATCGAACCTCATTAGGTCGGGACCAGTGAGCTCGAGTGTAGCATGTTAATTCAATCACACTCTTTCTTTATCGGTTGGGTTAATTATCACGGTGTCATATTTGATTTCAACTATGACTTACTAATGAACCCATGTCCTTACTATTCAAGAGAGGTGCATAAAGAGGAATAGGCGTTTGGAGCGAACACGATCGAAAAACATGAGTGTAAACAATGCTACTAGGAATAACATTCTTGAAACATCACTACTCTATCGAATTAATCGATCATGACCCCTGTTGGAATAGCAAAATGAATGGGAGTCGCGATTACAAACTCGGAAGAGCATCTGATTTTGGATGCAAGAAGATTGGCATAAATTACCCATGATCCACGCCCGTATTCATCGTTCGAAACATTGAGCGACAAGAACAATCAATTTTCGTGAATAAGGTCAAAGAGACATACATCGTTCGCGTCCGACCATCATCATGGTCCTACATGAGTCGACGGGAAGATAAAAAGCGGTGTGCCTTGATAGCTCGTCTAAACAAAGGCGCCTTTAAGAAGAAAAATACACATGAGAGCCACGAAGAGGACAAATGCCAAAGAATCAAAGCGAAGTTCGTCCACAGCGAATTACCATTAAAGGCATATATATAATTAGATTTGTGTGCAGTGTGAGTTATTAGTCCCATTCTTTGAAAAATGAAGGTTAAGCACTTTATAAATGAGAGAACCCTTTTATCACACTTAAGGTTTTAGGTAAATATATGGTGTCTCTCTCTTGTTTGTTGCTCTTGACCCAATGTGGATCCTCCCGTGATGACCTCACAATTATTTCATTGTGTCTTTGTAAAAAATCAATTGATTATTAATATATGGGTCATGCTAATTAGTTCCCTAGGGCCTTTTTTAAGGATACCATATGTTACGGGTACTGAATGGATGTCGGAAAGTTATCTCTTGGCGTAGTAGCATGTCGAGACGGACAGGCATTCAGGCCTCGTGCATGATTGCATGGCGAGAACCCGTACGCTCAGCGGGTGTCGGCGGACCGGACCAACTCTCCACAGCCGAGGGGCTAGGCGCGTCTGTGAGGACTATCTTCCTCGTCTTCACCTAGAATCCGGAAGACTAAAGATACCTCAACACCTTGAAGATATTTGAAAACAACAATATGTTCTCTTAGGCGCCCCTTCCGCTGTCCATAAGGCAGACGGGGCGATGCCTCCTCGTCTCGTGGATTTCGTCCATAGCATGGATGGCGAGCCGCCTCCCAGTCGGCTTGGCGGGCAAGATTCTCCCTTGGATAATCAAAAATCCAAGGACGAGCGAGATGACATTGTAACCTTTCCCTCTTTGGTACCATCCTAACCATCAACAATCCGGTCTTGGAAGCAATCTTGTTTGCCCTTAATCGCACTAATGATTTTATCCTCCGTGGGATCGGTAGCATAGGAGCCCTCGAATAGCTCAGTCTATCTCGAGACCAGGATGTTCGGTTCCGTAGCCCTCGGCTGAAGACTTTGTCGAAACCAACCCGTGAGCATCGGACCGATTTTTGAAGAAGAGGGCGTACTCCTCCTCGGAAGAATAGGGTTTCCCCTTACAAGAAAACCAAGAAGCGAGCCACGTCGTCCCCGCGACCGAAACCTTTCTCCGCCTCGGGCGCATCAAGAACAATCGTTCTCTGTCTCTCTCTCTCCAAGTTGAAGCGACGAAATGAGCATCATGGTCCTCTTTGTCGGGCGATCATGGATATTCCGTCCCTTCGGGTTGGAGAAACCCCGACTCCGACAATATGGCGACCTTACTGATCCGTAGCGCATCAAAACATTGATGCCACTTTCGACTACCAAGCCGTTAAAGGCGCCATCAAGTGCAGATTGTTCCCAACAACCTTGAGGAAAGGAGCAATGTCTTGGTACAAAAGTCTCCCTAACGAGTCCATCACCTCATGGAAGAAGTTGGGGAAGATGTTCTCAAGACACTTCACGCCTCTTGTCGTCACCAAAGCGGAGGCCTCGCTAGGCGATCATATAAGGAGAAGATGAATCTCATAAACATACATGAGAGGTTCACGAAAGAGCGTCCGTGTCCCACGACCGGCGAGATGAGGAATACCTCGAGCAGGGATTACGCTCTCGGCGATTTTGCCAAAGAAGTTGGCATTGAAACACAGCAACAACTGGATGCCCTCCTCCTCGAGGCCCGATCATACATCCAATACGAGGAGAAGGAATCAACCAATTATGCTCGACATTGCTTGAGAGCGACCTCGTCGGTCTCCCGACGACCGAACATAAACTTCTGAGAGATAATATTTTATTACTAATAGAGCGACATGTGCTCTTTAATAGAATAAAATGTATCTAGAAAAATTCTAATAAACATTCATCATTGCCTAATAATTTTATAATTAAGAGCCAATAATTTCCTCAAATACATACTGACTAATTGACACGTATGCGATTGGTTACGACATAAATAAATCGTCTCCATGAACCAAATGCACAGATATATGTTCCCGTGAACTTAAAAGCTATCAGGCATTATGTTGTCAAAGTAAAAGCAGAAAGAGGTATCGTATCTAAAAACTACATAGGGAAGAATTTGCTCGATCATAAAGCGAAAAACTTAAGGCACGAGCGATCGACATGCCTCGGAATATCTTAGAGCATTAAAACTTGACACCATGCGCCCGGTACTAGCGATGCGCCTCGAATAAGGCATTAGGGATCCTCGCTCCATATATATATATATATATATATATATATATATATATATATATATATATATATATATATATATATATATATATATATATATATATATATATATATATAAGAGCGAATCCTACGCCTCGACATGGGGACTCGATCGAGCCCCATCGTCTAAAATACCTCTCCGAAGCGAACACCTAGTTCGCGATGGGACGTTCACGCCACCGATCTCGGTCTTTAATCAAATATGGCAAACCCGAATATAGCAATGAGAGTCTCCAAGATCATTATATAAACCCTCACACCTTTGAGGAAAGGTATCATTCTTACACTCAAAACCCTAATACTTTCTATCTCCTCCTTTGAACATTTGCTTACTTTAGCATCAGTGTTTTGCGGTACACTCACTTCAACTTACTCGAAGGATCATCAACCGTTCGACCACTCAATTCGATCACTTGTTTAGATCACCATATAAAAATATTCTTTATAAAATTAATTATTCTAATTTTTAATGTATTGATTCACACATTTTAAAAATTATTACTACTTTAAACACTTAAATAGTGCTTCAAGAACACTCGTTAACATTTCCTTTAATAGTGGACATGTCATCAGCACATAAAATTCTAGTCGACCTATAAAACTGAATTGATGCATCCATAGTGATTCAGAAGAGAGGGGAGAAACCATGTTACTTCTCTTGAGGCATCCATAGGAATTTTGCATATATCTCCACAATCTTCTCTAGATATAAGAAAATTCCAATTGAACCAGGCAAGATCATGGCAGCGTCTTTATCGAACTGAACCTTATAATTAATTATCGTGTTATTGTTTGTGCTTACTGTTCTGACAAGTATAATTAACAATGGTAGGATGTAGGGCAAGTTGTTTTGAAAGTTATTCAAGAATATTGGAAAGTTTAGCGTTTACAGTATTATTGAGAATCGAAGATGTTCTCCACCCAGATGGTTTGGATAAAGATATTGATAGTGGAAATCATTTTTTAATTTTATCGTTGGTTCTTATCATCTTTTAAATGATAACTATTTCTCTATGATTAATTTGTGCAATAGATTGATTTATTTGATTAATTATTATTTACTTTTCTCTATCAAGTGTATTGGTTGCGATTGTGGAACCAACCATTAGAATAGTACTGGTTGCTAACTATTTATTCAAACCACAAAAATTTTAAAATTATATTTTCTTTTAAAATGATGATTTTCCTTCGGCGGAGGGCAAATACATTTTCTCACATAATCGATCTCGAACCTAAACTTAATTGTGATGACCAAATTTTTTTTCTCAAAGACTTTATAAACAATTCTCTTTTTAAAAAAATAAATTTCGGTGGCGACTTCATTATTATCCAACATTTGTTCATTGGACAAATTTTTCATGCCACAACATTTATAATAATAGGTTAATCAATTTATAAATTAATTCACTTTTTATTAATTTTATGCGTTTATGCATTATTCTTTCCTCTTCCACAAATTTAATCATGGAAAAAGATTATGTAATTTCCTAACACTGTTGTACTCCCTTTAATTCATTTTACTTATAAAAAAAAATCACAACTATAGCCAATACCTCAAAATATAACAAAGATAGTTATCTACTACCTAACTAAGAATGAAAGATACTTAGACACTTCGATTCTTACCCTTTCATCAAAAATAAAAATGCACTTGATAAAACCCTTTTTAGTAATTTACAAAATATACATGTACTAACCAATCATAGTTTTCCTTTATACCAAGTGACACTCAATTTTTTCAAATTCAGTTGAAGCAATCTATTATCCGAGTAAAACAAATATATGTATAAAACTTTTCCTTTCCACTACTTTTCACTTAAACCCTTCTCTCTCATTTCACATCTCAATTTCTCTCTCAATAATCAAATTTCTCACTTTCTTTCTTCTCTCTCCCCTCAAACCCAACCTCTTACCACCGTCTTTCTCCCTCGTGTCTATGGCCACTACCTTCATCAACTTCTTGGGTGTTTCAGGTTCAACATATATCCCCATGTTCAAAGGTAACATATGTTTAAGCGTTTATATTGATCTTATGTTCATTATTCATAGATTTGCGGGTTTTGAATCATGGTGAGGCGGTAGAAGAAGAGGTGTTGAACATAATTTGGAGATAAATGCTCCTCAAAGTAAAGATTTTTAGCGGAGATTAGTGATGAGCAGGGCTCCACAAAAAGCGATTGAAATCTCGTGGTATTATAGCATATGACAACAAGTAAACTGTTGTTTACATCTACAATAACGAGGAAGATCTAAACCACTTGTTTGTACATTGTCCAATCTGAATCCGCTTTGGAGAAAGATCTATAATTGGTGGGAATGGAATTCATACAACATGACGCAGCGATCAATTGCTAAAGTTCGTTGAAGACTTGAAAGAAAAATACCAAGAAAAAAAGCAGCGAGGAGCATTTGGCTAACGAGGTTGTTGGTGTATTTGAAAACAAAGGAATGAAATAATTTTCAATAGCAGTAAGTGATCTTGACGTATACTACAATATCACAGGGGTGTTCTTGGTGGTGGTTAGCATAGTAGCTAAAGAAAGAATACAATGTACATTATATGAATGGTTTAAAAACAGGATCTATGTTTACAATGAATTCGGTTAAAATTCATTTTTGATTGTATCCGTTTGGGTTGGAGTACCCTAATCTCCGTTATTAATCAAGTTGCTTATAAAAATGTTTTTACACATCAACTAGATAAATAAAGTTTTTGTGCAAAGCTTCAAATTTGTAGTAAATGTTTTGTTGTGTTTTCTTGATGTTTTATCTGTTTTTGCACTTCAAAATCGTGTTAGAGCCAAGTGAAGGTGAACACAGAGACGAGAAACTAGGTCGGAGACAGTGTTAAGGCAACAAGATCAAGTGATACAAATGTCAAAGTGAAGAAGACGTGGATATAAGTTCAAAAGTAGATAGTGTGCGGCAATTTGAGTTTCTGAGTTGTGATTTTCAGTTCACACAAAGAAGATGATGGAGATTTTGAGATTATAAGTTATGATTTTGTGTTCACGCAAAGAAAAGGATGCAGATCTATTCCATGGATTATGGTTTCGATTTTCAGGTTTGTGATTTTTATTTTATTCCACTTTTTGTTCTTCGCTTTTTCAATGCGGTTTCGTAATTAATGTTTTGTAGTGTTTTTGCAGATAGTAGCGATTTCTACTGTTTTGAAATTTATTCAGTATTAATCTATATTTGTACTAATTAATGGCAGCGCAAGGAGAAAATAAAGGCAATGGAGCAAACATTGTTGAAAGGAAATAAAAATCAAGATGATTGTGTTGCTTCTTTGAAGAAGCTTCGATCCTTTCATACTTAGATATCAAATGGTGCTTCCTCTCCTTTCTATAGTCTGTCTCACTTTATTTTTTGTTGCTTCAACTTTTGTTTCTCTTCAGCTTAGAATACCATAAGTTAATATTGACATTTTTTTTTTAAAGTTGAATCAATGGGACCATTTTGATTTTCATATGTTCATACTTTTGATTAGATAAGTTTTAATCATTGAGATTTTATATATCTTTTGCTTTTTATGTGTTTTGTTATGTATCGAGTCTTTTTCACTTTACTTTGATGTGTTTGTTGTACTCAATTTTATAAGATTTTTTATAAATAAATATTTGTAGTTAGCTTTATGATCAGTTATTTATGATGAATTTTGAATAATTTAGCAATAAAAACTGTGTTTGGATTTGATTATTTATG
Organism: Vicia sativa; assembly: GCA_021764765.1. Taxonomy (NCBI): domain Eukaryota; kingdom Viridiplantae; phylum Streptophyta; class Magnoliopsida; order Fabales; family Fabaceae; genus Vicia; species Vicia sativa. The sequence goes on from CM038794.1 coordinate 279,573,843, forward strand.
ATGAACTTTCAGTATTATAAAAAAAACAACCAATGTCATTCAAGGCCCTTTTAAAATGAATACAATGTTGCCATCAATTAAAACCACATCCTTTTGTTTAAATCATAATGCAATTACATTATTTCAATCATTAGATATTAGTTGTTAAGTTCTTTAGATATAAACTTAATTGATTTAGTTGTTACATTTTATTCAATCATTAGAATTGACCATTTAGTTTGATGTGAATTTGTCAACAAAAACTGCAAAAAAGATGTATG
>CM038794.1:279574202-279591952 GCA_021764765.1 Vicia sativa
GTACTTACATCGACAACCGCTGGGCTCAAGAACAAGATTCAAGACATGATCAAGCTAAAGAGATTGAGCTTGATCCTCCTACCGAGGCTCTAATGTGATCAATGCGCCAATGCCTAACCATGGCAAAAGTTCCAATGCTATTGACAAGAACCCTTATATTTTTAATATAGATGCAACTGACTGTTCTTCCTGATGACTATTAAGAAGAATTTATCGTAAGCTTCAAAAGGTTGTAATACTTGAACTCGACTTTTTGGATTTTGTATCCAAATGTAAGTGATAGCAAGAGTCGCCACCGACTTTTATTTTTTTTATCCAATTAAGGGAAGGTAAAGTACAGAAAAAGACCTTCTAGATTCTGAGTACGGGAGAATGGTTATGAAAAGGGAAGGTATTAAATTCTTTCCATCCGTAGTTATCTACGGGCTCTTAGTTGCCTTAGATCACTTTAAAAACTTGTGCTTTCGTGGTGTTTGAAAATGTTTTGAAAAGGCATTTCACTTTGACTTTGTAATGATTCATGTAGGAATGTATACAAAGTGTTCGGAAATGTTTCGCTTGAAAGAGTTTGAACTTGGAAAAAGTGTGAGGTGAAAATATTTGATAGAGCAAGCAACTAAAAGTCTTTATTACCTACTTTAATTGGTCGCTTTCGTGTTATTTTATTGCCTTTAGAATAGCCATACCATTAGTTAGTAGGTAGCTCCATTCATTGGATGTAAGGGACAATCAAGGGACATCTGACTATTATAGAAGGCAACTGTAGGAAGTATCCTAGCACATTCAAGGACTATCATCATTTTCGAGAGGCGACAATCGAGGGTCAAGATCATGTATTTGGAGGCTTACACTGGGTCTATGATCTTTGTATCGAAGGGACTATGATGATTTGTTTGGGGCACTAGAATACCCTACATTCGAGGGACATGACCATTTGAATCGAAAGGCAACGAGAGAGAATTACCCTAATAAGTATGTGAAAGAGTGTGTTGAATTCAGATTTAATCTTGGAAATTGAGGAGCTATGTTCAATTTTATCTTGCCATACACGCCTAATTACTAGCAATTGAATAGGGAAAGGAAATTAAAATGCGGAATGTAAAAGTGCGAAAGTAAATCCCACGCTTATTACATGGCTTCGGCGTATATATAATTTAAAAGCGGAAAGTAAAATCCTAATTAAACTATTACAACCCATATGCAATTACATTATTGAAAATGAAATAAAAACTAAGAATCGTCGAATCTGATGAACTCGTGAAACAAACGAGAAATCTGAAATATGATGAAATCAAATGAGAGAAATGTTAGAAAATGCAAATTTTAATATGAGAAAATTAATGCATGCTGGAAATAAGATAAATATACTAAGATAATTTTTTTGAATTTTTAGATGCATTTTAGTAATTAAAACTAATTTATAATGATTTAAATGCTAAAATCAAAATAAAATAAATATGCATGCAAAAGATATTTTTAATTTATTAAATTAAATAAAGATTTTAGGAAAATAATGCAAGAAGAATAAATGTTTTTGGTGATTTTTAATGCAGAATAAAATGTGGAAATTAATTAAATAAATGCAAAATATTAAATAATTAGAAAATAGGAAAATATAGAAAATAAGTTGAGTTTTGAAAAAGAAGTAAACTGGTCCCGCAGTGAATCGAACCCATGACCGTATGGAGAATCTCCTTGCCGCCTTTTACCACTAGGCCAATGTGTACTGGTGTCATGGAATTGGAAACATGGATTATAATCAATACGTGTCCTCGAATATAAGTCAAACCGAGTCAGCCATGAGGACCCTGTGTGGACTGATGGACGAATCAGATTGCTCGCCGCCACACGCGCGGCCTCGGCCGAGTCCTGATCAGTCAACGACGCCGAGCCCTAGCCCTACTGCCTCTCCGATGAGCAAAATCATAAAACCCGCAAAATAACGCCAATAAAAGGAAAAGGAGGACCTCATCCACCTAAACCGGACCTTCTCGAGTCCATTTATGGCATTAGTTTTGATCAATCGGCCCCGCATGGCTCAGAAGACAGCCCAAGAAACCCTAAACATGGCAAACGATTTATCCGACGCTCAAGCTCAACAACGATTGCCTGCATTCTACTATATGGAACCTCATGAACATGTTAGAAGCATTAGAATTGATTAAAACACATGATATTAAAAATACGAAATCAAGAAAGTATTGAATGTATGGATGTATATGCACCGATTCAGCCGTGTTTTGATCATCTTTTTGATGTATACTTACCATACTTACCTTAGAGCACGCTTGAATGCTTGAGAGGCCGAAAGGGTCGGAGAAGAAAATTCAATTTTCAAGAATGTTGAAAATTTTGCAAGAGTTTTGGCTTGTTTTTAGGTTAGGTTTTCCTCTCTTGTCGTGTACAATGCTTGATATTTATAAGAGAGTTCGAGTGCAATAAGAGTGAAAAAGATCCATTCATCAATGTGCAAATATTTCCATTTAAAATAAAATCAAATATTGAAAATATATGATTTTTCTCATGAATGCAAGGCTATCACGAATTTGGTAAGGATCATGGGCCTTCGACATTTAGAAAGATATAAAATCATTCCTTTGAAAAATATTTGATTTTCATATTTATATAATTTATTTTTGAATTAAATGTTATAAAATTCAAATATAAATCATAAAAATAGAAAATAACCAAGGCCAAGCATTTATGGGTCAAGAACAAGGTCATGAACAAGTTTGGATCAAAAGATTATAGGCCCATTTGAAAATTTTGCAATTTACCAATATGTCCTTTTGTGCAATCGTCTCAAAATTCCCCAACTTCGAATAGTGTATCTTGCTCAATTTTCCACATTTTTGAGAGTTCTTGACTTTTGAAAGCTCTAAGAGTCCTCTAAACAATGTCTTTGGTTTCACTCAATTGGAGTTACCATGCTCAATATATCTTCAAAACAAAATGTTGACTTTTGTTGACTTTGAAAAGGACTCAGAATGTTTTGAGCTATACCTCTCAAATGAAGCATTTTTGACATTCTTGTGAGACATGAAGTTGTAGAGAATTGAATCAAAATGAGCTTTGTGGAAAATTTCGAGAAAGTATGAAGAAGTTATGATCACCAAAGTTGTTGACTTTTCATCTAGAAACCCTAATTTAGAAAGTTTGACTTCGAGCAAATCTTGAGTTTTCTTGATGAATCATGATCAACCCTTGATCAAATGATGAATGTAACTTCAAATGAGGATGTTGACCAAAATCGTAAGTTTTGATCGTGATGTTGACCATAGTTGACTTTAATATCATAACCGATTTTCAACCATCCGAGCAATTGTCTGAGGAAACTTGACTTGTAAAGCTTGAAACTTGACATGGAGAATCTTTGAAGCATATGAGGAGGCATGAAAACCATTGGAGATGTTAGAAGTCCATCTGGATCTGAGGAATGCCAAACCCTAGTTCGGGTTGATTGCTCAGGAGAGAGTTTTCCGATCAACCTCGAGGAATCCTTGAGCATGGATGTATGAAATGTCTCGAGAAACATGAGGGCAAATTTTGGGGTATGACAGCTGCCCCTGTTCAATCTTCTTGTACTGGAAGGGTTAGATTGGCATGCCTTGCCTTTCGTGACCTAGAGGTGTAAGATGATCAACACCGAGTACACCGAAAATTTGCACTGCCGCTGATCGATGATGCGGAATGGGCTTATGTATGCCATTTGGAGAATCGCTGGGAATGAGTCGACGCTAGACTCGAGGTTTGTTACGACGGTGGGGAACCGCTTGAGATGGGCTTAAGATGCCATCTTGAAAGACCGATGCCGGGGAGGAGCCGATGATAGGGCTCAGATGCTTCTGAAGGAGATGGGCTTAGGATGCCATCCTGAGGAGTCGACGCTAGACCCGTGTCCACTTTGAGTGGAGTTGACAAGTAGTCGGAGATGGGCTTAAGATGTCATCCAGCAACCGAGTCGACGCCGCACTCGTCGAGTTGCCGCTGATAATAAGAAGGAGTCAATAGTTCTTCGTGTCGACTACCGGGGACAGAACGCGATATTTCCCAGGCATCGGTGTTGATCCACGCCTCGCTATCGAGGATACCATGTGATCGCTCGGATAAGGTTTCCGCCTAGCTTCGGTATTAATCCCGGATCCGTTGTCGAGGACACACCGTGGGTCGCTCGATAGTTTTCCCGTCCGGATTCGGGTATTAATCTTGGACCGTTGCAATGTAAGTGACTTCACCGCCGGAGAAAACAAGAGAAACTTTGATAGAATATTGTTAGTTTTATGCAAAGTATGATGCATGACAATGTGTATGAATGACATATGTATGAAGTATGAATAATGCATGAATGATGAATGTTGCGGTATTTCAAAACATATCCATCTTGAGGAAGATGTGGATGTTCTGCTTGATAATGAAGTGAGTGAAAACCCTGCTTGGGGAAGGAGAAAGGTGACAACTTTGATTCCTCCGATGCACTATCTGACCAAGTCTTGAGCCTAGATACTGCTGAGGATGATGAAGATCGAGTAACGCGCTGTTGAAGATCTCATGCATAACCTTGGCTGGGGAGAAGTTAGGATGTACTCTGTGGGGAATCTAGCGTAGATCCTGCTGAAGGGTATTTTGATAAAGCCGCTCACCGGGACGTAAATCTTGGCCGAGAGCGCTTGATAGCTACCGAGAGACCTAGAAGGATCTGGGGTCCGCTGGTAATCTCGGGCCGAGGTATATGGGTAGGTTTCCCGTGCACTATCCTAAGTTCCAAGTCCGATACTACCGCCGGGAAAGTGGGAATTGTTGAAGGATATCCTGGGATGGATATCTCGTGGGATGAAGTGCTCATGGGGAATGCTTTGGTGACCTTCACATCATCTCAATTCCGGAACCGCAGTAATTACTTTGTATGTTCACCTTTCACATGCTTGAACAAGTTTTATTGTCTGATGTATAATCATTCAAAGCGTACTGGACTTTATGCAAACAACAACACCGAGAATTGTAAAGAGAAAGAAACTTGCATTTATTTGAAAGGCGGCGATGGCCAAGTAGTTTATACAAGAGAAAGTAAAGGGCTGTGGAAACAATCTCGTTAAGTTCCAACTATGCTAGTACTCATATATTTCAACCATCTCATCTCCTTGTCACAAGAAAAGTGATTGAATTGTTCTTCGCCATTTGAATCTTGAATGCTGATAGAGTCTCGAAGCAGTGATCCGAAGAGACATAGTCGCACGCTTAAATCCCTAACTTTTGCCTAGACCGCCTTTCGGTTTTCACCACCGATACTTTTTTGCCCAAGCCGCTTTTTCGTGTTTCGACTTGCCGTGTACATGTTTTGTATATATCCTTAACTTTGCCCGAACCTTTTGGTTCGCCAGATGCCCTTATTTTTGCCTAGGTTCGCCGACCTAGCGGGTCTCTTTATGCGTAGTATTTTTGACTATGTCCGTTTCGCTGTGGTGTGGGAAGTCTTCACCGCCCATGGTGCTAAGCATCATAGCTCCGCCTCGAAAATACCGCCTTGACTACAAATGGTCCCTCATAGGTGGAGTCCACTTGCCCCCGATCACCTCGTGGAAGAATGATGCGCTTGATCACTAGATCACCGACTTGGTAAACCTCGCTTGACCTTTGTTAAATGCCCGACTATCTTCGCTCGGCGATCCGCCCGGCGTATGGATGCAAGTCGCTTCTCGCCGATCAAGTTGATCCGGCAAGGCGAGTCCGATCCAATCGCTTAACTCTCGTCCCGGAGGACCCCGTTGAGGGTATCTCGAACTCAATAGGTGGATCGCCCATACCGTATACAAGAGAAAAGGGAGTCCCTTCGCTGATGTCCGTGATCAGAAAGCGATAACCATGAAGAGCAAATGGTAACATCTCATGCCAATCTTTGTAAGTCACCGCTATCTTTGTATAATCTTCATAATGTTCTTGTTGGCGCTTCCATCGCGCCATTCATCTTAGGCCAATAGGAGAAGAGTTGTGATGCTTGATCTTGAATCACGGCGTAGTTCGGTGATCATCTTGTTGTTGAGATTGGAGCCGTTATTCCGTGATAATCCTTTCGGAGTGCCATAATACGATAAGATTATGTTTGATGAACCGAGCCACAACATTCTTGGTAATGATGCGTAACGAGGTCGCTTTACCCACTTGGTGAAATAGTCAATTGCCATGGATGAAACGATGTCCATTGGTCGCGGGCTTGATTTCCAATCATGTCAATGCCCCACATTGCAAAAGGCCAAGGAGTGTTAGAACATTTAGAGGTACCGGAGGTACATGTATTTTGTCTGCATATATCCGCACTTGTGGCAGATCGAGCATAACGGGTGACAATCGGCTTCCATGGTGGACCAATAGTAACCTGCTCTCGTAATCTTTTAGCCATCGTACGACCACCGGAGGGGTACCAAATGCTCTTCGTAACTCTTCCATGATACGATTGCTCCGTCTACATACGAGTAAGCACAAATCGTGATTGCGCTTTGTATAAGATGCCGCTGGAGGAAGAATTTGATGCAAACCTTCTTATGAATTTCTTATCGTTGATGTGATGCCCCTGCTGGATATTCCCGAGTCTCAAGATACCCTTCACGTCAGAGTACCAAGGTTTCTTCTCAGTATCAAGCTCATAACAATATGCCGGTTCAAACTCTCAATGATGACGTGGGAGCTCGTTGTCCCATTCGACTTTGAACATAGATGACATAGTAGCCACGCGTCGCTAACCGACTCTTCTCGTGGAATGTGATCAAAAGTAATCTCTTCAAGTAGGGATCAAACCGTAACATGCCTCGACACGGAATGAGATTCGATGTCAGATCCCACTCGCCCTTAATCCGATCGATCACCAAAGTCGAGTTCCATATACTGCAAGAATTTGATTCTTAAGTCAATAGCGTTTTGATACCCATGATGCACGCCAGATTCGCCATGTGGTTAGTACAATCGAAACATAATCAAGGGTGGAGCGTGTCCGTCATAGGGATGGTAATGATGGCGCCAATACCATTGCCAGCGCGTTGAGGCTCCATCAAAGACCATGGTCCATCGGATCCTTGTTCGTGTCCTTCGTCTGGGTCCTGTTCTTCTAACTGTAATTAGCAAAACATCTTCATCCGAAACTTGAATTGTATAGATCGGATAGTCATCTATGGCTTGATGAGCCAAATGATCGCTACTACACTTCCTTTGATCGCTTTCGAGAAGTGTACGGATGTCATATTCGTCAAGATCATTTGCCATCTTGCTATTCTTCCGAGAGAGAGCTGGTTTTCAAATATGTATTTTATCGGATCCATCTTAGAAATCAAGGTAGTGTGAGTCAACATATATCGCCTTAGCCAAGAAATTTCATGCCAAAGTGCTGGAAGTTTTCTCGAAATGTGAGTATCTTGTTTCACACCGGTAAACTTTTGCTAAGGTAGTATATTGCATGCTCTTTCGACTGCACTCGCCATGTTGCCCCAACACACACCCCATTGAGTTCTCTAACACGGCAAGTACATGATAAGAGGTCTTCTTCGAGGCGGCATCGTGATGGAGGATTCTCGTAGGTATTCCTTGATTTTGTCAAAAGCGATCCGGCAATCGCTGCTCCATTCCACTACTTGATCTTCTTTAGTAACTCAAGATTGGCTCACATAGCTTAGTGTGCAATGAATCGCAATGTAGTTCAATCGGCCAAGAAACCTCGACTTCTTCTCAAGACGGGAGTCGCATTTCTGGCTTTAACCTTTGGCGGATCAATTTCAATACCTTTTCCAATCGACAACAAACCCTAGGAGTTTACCGATCCGACTCCAAAAGTGCACTTGTCGGGGTTAAGTCTCACCCATTTTCAACTGTCAAACAATTTCTGTGATGATCAAGATGCTCTTCACTGTGGATCGAGCTATCATGTCGCCGACGACTCTATCTCGATGAATCATGTCATGAAATAATGTCACCATAGCACCGATATGGCGCGCTGCTCTTCAAGACGTAACGGCATAACTTTTGTAGCAGTAGTACCCCACCGTGTAACAAAAGTAGTCTTCTCCATGTCTTCGGGAGCCATTTTGATCTGATTGTAACCGGAGAAACCATCCATGAAGGAGAAAACCTTATGCTGAGCGGTGTTGTCAACCAGAACATCAATATGAGGAAGTGGAAAATCATCTTTCGGACTCGCCGTTCGTGTCTCTCTGTAATCCACACACATTCGCACCTTACCATCCTTCTTAGGTACGGGTACCACATTTGTAACCCACTGGGGATAAGAGGTGACAGCTAAGAAACCGGCGTTGAACTGTTTCATAACTTCGGCTTTGATTTTCTCTGACATCTCAGGATGCATACGACGGACCTTCCGTTTCACTGGAGAAAACCTTCTTTGTTTGTGAATCCGTACCACAATATCAATGTCTAAACCTGGCATGTCTTCGTATGACCAAGCAAAACCTCAATATAGTCTCGTAGCATCCTGATCCAACCTTTCTTTAACACCGCTCTCAAGACCCGCTCCTATCTTGATCTTTTCTCTCTTCGTAGTACCCAAATTTACAACCTCAACTTGCTCTTCTTGGTGTATAACTCGCTTCTTCTCATTGGTGTAGAATCGACAAGTTCTCCTGCACTTCACAATCTTCCCTACTTTCATCTTCGCTTGGTAGATCGGATTATCAAGTCATATCTAGCACTAGCATAGTCATATTAACGAGATTCGGAGTGATTCTGTTGTATCACGTATGTGTGTAAGAACACATAGTTTTGAAGGGGTGATAAAGTAAAAGAAAGAAAACACAATTGAATGCAAAAGTCCAACGAATTTATTGAATGAAAATACGCAAACGACAAAATAAAACCCTCAGAACGAGCCATGATGCTCGTGTAAGGCACCGTGCTTTAGAGTTTATTGTTCAAAACATAAGGAAATACGAAAAGCAAACAAGACAAAAATAATTACTCCCGACTAAAGGAGATTGGTACGACGCTCAGCCTTCCAATTGCCGAGTCGAACTGAGTTGGAAAGATCCACTTTGTCCATGTCGGGTCGCTGCCGCCTTCTATAGCATGGATTCCACTGGCTGACGCGAAAGGAAGTCACGCAAGACGTCACAAGTATCATCTTCTAACCTTGATGGTGAAGCCAAACCAGTTTTGTCAAACTTGAAAGGAAGATCGTGAGTCAATTCCCAAATAGCACTACCTTCCTCAACAAAGCAGCTGAGCATCTTTTAGGGAGGCCATTCTAGGAGGAGCTCAGGTAACTTCAGAATAGCAGAGAGTCAACAGCACGACTGGGACTGCTTTCAAAAGCTTGACAGGGAGTCTCAAAGAATTCTCCTTCCATCTCGAGATATCGGAATGACTGTAGATGACTGACCATATACTCTTCTTCACCACACACTGTAACAACCTTTCCTTTCACTGGATATTTCCTTCCGATGCAAAGTAGAGGTAGTCACCGCCCCATGTATCCAAGGCGCCAAGTAGTAAGAGTAAGTCGGACGGATGTCCATGACAAAGAAAGTAGAGTCAAAAGTCCGGGAACCGACTTAACAGCAGCTCTCCAAGCAATCGTCGCTTAGAACCATCAAAAGCTCGCACAATGATGTCACCTGGTCTCGTAACCAACCCTTCGACATCAATCAATGGCAGCTTCCGTAGGATGTTCAGAGCAGAACCAGTATCCACCAACACATGAGATAGGGTAACGCCCTTGCATTCAACAGAGATGTGCAAGGCTTTGTTATGTTTCTTTCCGGCAGGAGTCAAATCAGCATCAGAGAAGCCTAGGCCATTGTTGGCAGCCAGGCTGGCAATACAAACTTCAAACTGGTCAGTAGTAGTGTCTTGCGGCACATGAGCATTCTTCAGAAACTTCACCAAGGCGTTAGCATGAGCCTCGGAGCACAAGAGCAGAGCAAGCATGGAGATCTTGGACGGAGTATGTCCCAACTGTTCCACCACATTGTAATCACTCTTCTTGATAATCTTCAGAATTTCCTCCATTTCTAGTTTGGAGGTGTCTTCAGTAACTTCCTTTGGTACTTCGCCGAAAGTGATGAGTCACCGGTTCTTTCCCTCGAGCGGGATGTTGGTTGAGTAGCCGGAATGAAATGAGTCGCGGTGTCTTTTGGAGGAGAGATCTCTGAGAGAATACCTTCCGGTTCGGGTCACCTTACGGATCCGTGATGTTGTCAATGTCGGAATGGAAGCTTCAACCTAAGGTCTTCAATGGTCGAGGGTCTTGCTTGACGCCATGATAGTAAACATCACCCATAATTCCAAGGGATAGCCTTGTCGGAGGAATATGGAACCGCCTTGAGAAGTAATGATGAGGGTGCCACCCAGGCATGTGATCGCAGAGGAAATCCTTACTTGTTAACATCAAAGATAGTCTTCGGGAACTCGCCACCCCATCCGCCACTTTGACATCTTCAATAGGAATCTTGTAGCCGTGCAAGTGTACTTCACCATGTAATCATATTTTCCACTTGGCTGCCCCAAGGTATCCCACGCAGAAGGTCTTGGTTTCATTCGCATTGTCAATCTTCAACTTAGACATTTCCTCACACACCGCATGTGTGGTTTCGTGAATAGTATCTCGCGTTGTCCATCATGCATCGAACACGCCTTCTCAACCAAGCACAACCATCGTGCAGATGGCACCAACGACAATTCTCGGGCATCCGGATTGATACCGCTTGCAACAAATTCTTCTTAACAATATCAGAGGAATGGTCGTCATCTATGTTGAAAACATAAGTATCATCACCAACAGATTGGAACTCTTGTCATGGTTAGGCATGGGAGCTTGATCACATTCGAGTCTCAACAGAGGATCAAACTCAACTGCTTAGCTTCAATCATGTCTTGAATCTTGCTTCTTGAGCCCCCAGCTGTGTCGTTGTCGTGTCTCGGCTATTGGAATGGTAAGCACACTTAGCATTAGGATTGTACTTGGGAGGAAGTGCTGACATTCCGGGAGGATCCTCAAGGTAATCAACTCGCTTTCAACATGTGTTGCAAGGCTTGCGACAATGGCATGTTGATCTTCGTGAACCGCCTTCGTGGCGCCTGCCACGCTGTCTCGCCGAGGTCAGGCCGATGTAGGATCGAGATCACAACCGCCCTACGATTGAGAGCGGGTCGTCTTGGCTCGGCTTTTCCACCATACACAAGATTAGCTTTCTTACCACCAAACGAGATTTCTTTTCAAAGATTTGAAGACGACTCTACATGAATCTTTCCGCCTTGATACCGCCGTCATTTCAGTAAGTATCACTCGGTGAATCCGTCAAGAATTTCCAATCGATGATTGAAAACGGCCTCATAATGTTCCCATAAACATATCAACCAATTCCCTATCGACAAGGGTGGTTGAACCGCCTCGCTAGATCTCTCCACTCGAGCATACTTTGAACTTCTCATCACGACCCATAGACATGCTTTGTAGTTGTATGCGGTGGGTGTCAATTCAGATTGTACTCTACATCGTCTAGAGAAAGCATCGCCAAGTCACCCAAGTACGGATGCGCTCATTCTCTAACCGATAATACCACTCCAATCGAGTCCCGACAAACTCTCTTGAAAATAATGCATCCACAACTCGCCATCATAATGATCTTCCGAACATAGGACTTCAAATGTAGCCGACAAGAAATGCCATCATACTTGGCAAAAGTAGGAACTTTGAACTTGGGGAATCACAACACCGTGAACAAGACCTCGATCATCAAAATTCAAATGGACATTTTCGATTTTCCACAAGATTCGTGATTTCAAGTTGCTTGTACTTGTTATCTTCATCGTAGTAATTGGTCATCATCATAGTGGTCTTCTTTTCTCAGCTCACGCGGCCTTCGCCATCACCCTTGTTCTTCATTCGACATCGTTGTCGAGTACCTCAATCCGACCGACCCTTTTAAGACCATTTTAGAAGCGCTCACCCATGTCGAGTAGACCCACAACCTTCTTCTTCTCACGACGAGCTTTTTCAGATCTTCTTGCCTTGGACCAAGCTAGTGAACATCCGTCAAATCGAGCATTCCGAGCTTGAGATCTTTGATGTCTCGTCGAGAGCCATCATTGCTAAAATAAATAGCAAGAGGATGAGAAACCAATCTCCAATGTACTGTGATGCAATGTTATGCTATGCTACGCGATGTTTATGAATGCAATGCAATGTTTCAAGGACCTCTAAGGATTTAAATTTGTTAAACAAGCAATGAACAAACAAATATTAGTTTCTTTTTTTTTTTTTTCTTTTTTTTTAAGTACAAAGATAGTTCAAAACAATAAAAGAAAACATAGATCATAAAGCTTCAAGTCTCCCATGCGCGCTTCCTTTGTGCCGAGGTAGCGTGATGTTGCGCCCCTGAAGTAGCTTGGTCAACTCTAGCACTTTCTTCTCACTTCATGTAATCGAGCTTCAAAGGTATCCCTTTCTTCTTTAGTTGAATCCGTGATCTCTTCAAGTCTTCAAAATCAATAGGCATGTCGTGGATGGAGAATGATAGGTACGCCACCTATAGCAACAGTTCCATAATCACCGTAACAAAGCGCGAATGGCATCATGAGGTTTTGAGCTCGAGCTCGCACTCCATTCGAGGTTCCCAGGAGCCGGGTTTTGGTGCCCCAAAGTCTTGGTATCGCCTTCTTTACCATGCCCAAGCATGTATGAACCTTCGCTTGTAATTCGGGAGATCATGGTCAGTAGTCGAACACAATGTCTGGAGAAGCATATCATGTGGACCATCTCTTCGAGCAAAACCAAACCGACGAGAGCTAGAGAAGGGTTGTAAGTAATACCTCCCTTATACCAAGGAGTGGTACATTGGAATTCTCCACAACGCTTCAATGAAGGTGAAGTCCTTTGAGAGAAAAGACTTAAATTGATATCCGAATGGAGAGTGACATTAACCTTCGAGACCATTTCATCCTTGCTCGCTTCAAAATCGATGGAGGAAGGTGTAAATAAACCACCTAGAAAGTAACGGTATACAACACATGAGAGTGCTTTGTCTCTTAGTAGTACGAGTGTGGAGAGAATGTAGGATATCCCAAGTAAAGTAGGCATCGGATCGCTGGTAAGGAACAACTTGATGGCTTGACATCTATGAATTGATCCGAAGTTAGAAATAGAACCAAACCATAAATTAGCAAGGCCACAATGTTTTCAAATGCATGGAAACTCATAACTTTGAGGAATTCTCGATTTTAATTAGGAACTTAGAAAGTAAACCCTTAACTCCGCTTCTAGTTTCCCAATTGGCTTCAATGTCCGAGCTTAGGATGTAAGGCTGATGTAATGTCTTCGCACTTAGGAACCTTTTCCAAACCGTGAATGGCATTTGGTCAAGAATAGGTATCCCAAGTAGCTTAGAGAACTCTTCCAAGGTAGGAACTAACCGATAACTGAAATGTAAAGCAATGGTGCTTCGGATCAAAGAACCGAATAGACATGCATCATATCTTCTTCAAAACCGAGATAACCAAATCAAGTAGATAACCATGTCTTTTGATGAACCGAGTTGGTCGAATTTTCAAACCAATTCTTTGAAATGAGAAGGTATACCCATGAAGTTGATTCGATAGTCTTTCTAGAAGCCATAGCACCTACAAAACAGAGCAAAGATAAATCCTAGGTCCTTGAAATGGTTAGATATGATATGCAATGCGATGATGTCATGATGTCATGTATAGCACACACAAACAATTCACACAATGAGCCTATGGTTTAAGGTCATTGCATGAGGTCTAGGTGATTACCCCACCAAAAGTTTGAGTTGGTTCATCCCTGCCCTATAATAGTAACCGGTTCTAGGAATCTCACATCATTGATCTTTCTCAGAGGCGCTATTTCAATACGACTACCAAGTGGTCGATCGAAATGTCCCAAAAGTCCGATCTCAATGAGCGTAGCATCGAGTATCAACCAACCTCGGTCTACACCAAAGCCGCCATCTCACTACCTTCTAATGGCCAAGATGGGTCAATTAAGGTTCTAAAGTTTAGTTAGCGCCGATGACACCACAGAAGCCAAATACTATCCTCAACTTGAAATGAGGAGCATCGACAACCAAAGTGTCACGCTAACGTAGCCATCATATTGACCTTAGTTATACGCCTAGCGGTCGCAATGATCTAATGCCACTTACCTAAAAGGAAACCTGATCCGTGTGGATCCCCAACAAATATAATACCCAAGCAACCCTTAAAGATAAAGCAAGCAAGTCAAATGGAAAAAAAGAAAGATGATCTAAAAATCCTTAAGGTATTCATTCTCTTTAGGGTGTCTCTCAAAGAGTCGCCAGCTCAGAATACGTGAACTCGATTTTAGGATTTTTGTATCCAAATGTATGGATAGCAAGAGTCGCCACCGACTTTTATTTTTATCCAATTAAGGAAGGTAAAAGTACAGAAAAGACCTTCGTTAGATTCTAGTACGGAGAATGGTTATGAAAAAAGGTATTAGCACTCCTTTCCATCCGTAGTTATCTACGGCTCTTAGTTGCTCTTAGATCACTTTGAAAAACTTGTGCTTTTCGTGGTGTTTGAAAATGTTTTGAAAAGGCATTTCACTTTGACTTTGTAATGATTCATGTAGGAATGTATACAAAGTGTTCTGAAATGTTTCGCTTAGAGTTTGAACTTGAAAAAGTGAGGTGTGAAAATATTTGATAGAGCAAGCAACTAAAAGTCTTTATTACCTACTCGTAATTGGTCGCTTTTGTTATTTTACGCCTTTAGAATATTAGCCATACCATTAGTTAGAGGTAGCTCCATTCATTGATGTTGAATATCGAAGGGACATCTGACGGTCATAAGGCAACTTGTAGGAAGTATCCTAGCACATTCGAAGGACTATCATCATTTTCAGAGGCGATAATCGAGGGTCAAGATCATGTATTCGGAGCTTACATCGTGGGTCTATGATCTTTGTATCGGGACTATGATGATTTGTTTGAAGGCAATAGAATACCTCACATTCGAGGACATGACCATTTGAATTCGAAGGCAACGAGAATTACCCTAAGGGGTGCATGTGAAAGAGTGTGTTGAATTCAGATATGTTAATCTTGAAATTAGTGAGCTATGTTCAATTTTATCTTGCCATACACGCCTAATTACTAGCAATTGAATAGGTGCGGAAATTAAAATGGAATGTAAAAGTGCGAAAAGTAAATCCACGCTTATTACATGGCTTCGGCGTATATAATTTAAGGTGGAAAGTAAAATCCTAAATTAAACTATTACAACCCATATGCAATTACATTATTGAAAAATGAAATAAAACTAAGAATCGTCTCTAATCTGATGAACTTGGAAACAAACGAGAAATCGAAAATATGATGAAATCAAAATGAGAAAATGTTAGAAAATGCAAATTTTAATATGAGAAAATTAATGCATGCTGGAAATAAGATAAATATACTAAGATAATTTTTGGAATTTTAGATGCATTTTAGTAATTAAAACTAATTTATAATGATTTAAATGCTAAAATCAAAATAAAATAAATATGCATGCAAAAGATATTTTTAATTTATTAAATTAAATAAAGATTTTAGGAAAATAATGCAAGAAGAATAAATGTTTTTGGTGATTTTTAATGCGTAATAAAATGTGGAAATTAATTAAAATAAATGCAAAATATTAAATAATTAGAAAATAGGAAAAATAGAAAATAAGTTGAGTTTTGAAAAAGAAGTAAACTGGTCTCAGGTGAATCGAACCCATGACCGTATGAGAATCTTGCCAAAGCTTTTACCACTAGGCCAATGTGTACTGGTGTCATGGAATTGGAAACATGTGATTATAATCAATACGGTCCCAATATAAGTCAAACCGAGTCAAATGAGTGGACCCTGTGGACTGATGGACGAATCGGACACGCCGCCACGCTGCCTCGCCGGAGTCTCGATCGGTCAACGACGCCGAGCCCTAGCTCCGGCCGCCTTCTCCGATGAGCAAAATCATAAAACCCGCAAAATAACGCGAATAAAAGGAAAAGGAGGACCTTGTCCACCTAAATCGGACCTTCCGAGTCCATTTATGGCATTAGTTTTGATCAATCGGCCCGTATGTGCCGGTTCGAAGAAGATACCAAGAAACCCTAAACATGGTAAACGATTTATCTCGAATGCTCAAGCTCAAGTCAAATTGACTCATGATTCACTATAGGGTTTTGATGTAGATGTATATACTTACCTCAGAGCACGCTTTGAATGTTGGAGAGGCCGGAAAGGGTCGGAGAAGAAAATTGAATTTTCAAGAATGTTGAAAATTTTGCAAGAGTTTTGGCTTTTTTTAGGTTAGGTTTCGCCTCCTCAGGTCGTGTACAATGCTGATATTTATAGAGAGTTGAGTGCAATAAGAGTGAAAAAGATCCATTCATCAATGTGCAAATATTTCCATTTAAAATAAAATCAAATATTGAAAATATATGATTTTTCTCATGAATGCAAGGCTATCACGAATTTGGTAAGGATCATGGGCCTTCTTGGACATTTAGAAAGATATAAAATCATTCCTTTTGAAAATATTTGATTTTATATTTTATATAATTTATTTTGAATTAAATGTTATAAAATTCAAATATAAATCATAAAAATAGAAAATAACCAAGGCCAAGCATTTATGGGTCAAGAACAAGGTCATGAACAAGTTTGGATCAAAAGATTATAGGCCCATTTGAAAATTTTGCAATTTGACCAATATGTCCTTGTGCAATTGTCCAAAATTCCCAACTCTCAATAGTGTATCTTGCTCAATTTTCCACATTTTGAGAGTTCTTGGACTTTTGAAAGCTCTAAGAGTCCTCTAAACAATGTCTTTGGTTTCACTTCAATTGAGTTACCATGCTCAATATATCTTCAAAACAAAATGTTGACTTTTGTTGACTTTGAAAAGGACCTGAATGTTTTCGAGCTATACCTCTCAAATGAAGCATTTTTGGACATTCTTGTGAGACATGAAGTTGTAGAGAATTGAATTTCCTTCAAAATGAGCTTTGGTGGAAAATTTCTAGAAAGTATGAAGAAGTTATGATCAACAAAGTTAAGTTGACTTCATCTAGAAACCCTAATTTAGAAAGTCGACTTTCGAGCAAATCTTGAGTTTTCTTGATGAATCATGATCAACCCTTGATCAAATGATGAATGTAACTTCAAAATGAGGATGTTGACCAAAAATCGAAGTTTTGATCTGATGTTGACCATGTTGACTTTTGGCCAATACAACCGATTTTCAACCATCCGAGCAATTGTCCGAGGAAACTTGACTTAAAGCTTGAAACTTGACATGGAGAATCTTTGAAGCATATGAGGAGGCATGAAAACCATGGAGATGTTAGAAGTCCATCCGATCTGAGGAATGCCAAACCCTAGTTCGGCCGATTGTCTAGAGAGTTTGTTCGATCAACTCTCGAGGAATCCGAGCATGGATGTATGAAATGTCTCGAGAAACATGAGGGCAAATTTGGGTATGATAATTGCCCCTCGTCAATCTTTCTTGGTATCGGCGTTAGATTGGCATGCTCACTTTCGTGGACCGAGGTAGAAGATGATCGAACACCGAGTACACCTCAAAATTTGCACCGCTGGCCGATCATGATGCGGAAACGGCTTATGATGCCATTCGAGAATCGGCCGAATGAGTCGACGCTGACTCGAGGTTTGTTACGTATTAGAACCACGAGATGGGCTATGATGCCATCTTGAAAGACCGATGCCGGGGAGTGAGCCGATGCTAGG
>CM038794.1:279592052-279685314 GCA_021764765.1 Vicia sativa
TAAAAGTGGTGATGTTTGTATGGTTTAATCTAATATATTGTTTATCATACATATTTATATTGATTGATATAATCCTTATGTTGTGATGTTGTCTCTACGTAGATGTGCGTATGAAGGATCAAAAATTAGTTATTTGTTAATTCAATCGGTTTAATTTGCTCTGATACATGCTTGGGGAATAAGATATTTATTTGTTTCTATCATTATTTTACTACTTTAATTGTTTGATAATTATAAGTTGAAATCTATTTTAGTTGATAAAGTTGTAAATGACTTCTAAGATTGAAGGTTGTAGTGCTTTTATAATTAATTAAAAATGTTGTTATGTTTTCATATGAATAAAGTATATTTATAAATTGTTGTCCCCGGGTATATGTATCTATATTAAATGCAATACATATTGATTGTTTTATGTTGAAATGATACCTCGATATATTGAAGGTTTTAAATACTAGTTTTATTATAATTTTTCTTGTAGATTTAGGTGTTACACGATTCGGTTTAGGTTTGTGCAAATCAAACAAAATGATAACAGTATTATCATATATTGCTATGAAATTAACGTTTTACATAGAATTGATCCATAACTTCAGAATATTCTAGTTTCATGTCTTTTACGGTACCACATATCTCGGGTCAAGTGCGAGAACATCAAATAAACAAAGTTAACAACAAAGATCAGAAAGAAAAGAATCATTACGCCAAAATCGCGGAATTTGGCGATATTCTATTCGTCACTTGCCACGATCATAAGACATTTCAAAGGCGAGATTCCATCATACATACCCTTACGGCCGAAATCGCTAATTCATGAAATCGCCGTAACTATCTGCAGGCATAACGTATATTTAGTTTATGAAAAAGCGTGGAAACGATAAAAGCTCTGAAAAAAGTCTTCAAAACATTCTGATTTCCCTCAAACCCGGCTCAACCCGTTTCCTACTTTTCCTCAGCGGTCGAAGTGAAACCCAGGTGGAATTTCAAGCGCATTGCCATTCCTTCTGTAAATAGCGGAGATTACAACGAGAGACACGAGCATTATTCGATCTAACCTTGAGCTCGCCAAATTCAAAACCTTGCCTTTCGATTTTTCATTTTATTCTTTGCATTTCGTTTTCCCTTGTTTACTTTACTTCCATAACAATTTCAACATTAGGAAATTGTTATTCTAGATAAGTTTGTTTGACCACGTAATTCTTTTACTTTCCCGATTAGAAGGTCAAGTTTTGATTTGTGGAAAGAAGGGCGATATAAATATTGCTTTATTCGGGTTTTTATTACATTTAATTTTAGGCACAATTTAATTATTTATTACAAGTTTTATTAATTAACTATTAGAATGTTTGTTTTCAATTCTTTGATTATGTTTCTTTGTGAGTTTAATTTAATTACTTTATGGCTAGCTAGATTCTAGGTGCCGGTTACATGTAATAGTAATGACGGTAGAAGTGTAATCCATCCTAAGCTAAAACCTTAATAAACTTGAGTTTGGTTATAACTTTTATAATTAAAATAAAACCTTTTTGTTACGAAAGTAAGAAAATAGAATAGGTTAGGGTCGAGACAAAGTGTGAGGTTTTAGGATAGCTAAAGTTAGGCATTCGATTTAAAATGGGTGAGGCTTTAAAAGCGAATTAGATTTAATTAAGTTTTCAAAGAGTATTTTCTAAACACTTATGGGCTATGCGAGGAAGACATAGGGCTTTAGACATATATTAGAGATAAGACCAGAGGTGAGTTGGGGTTTTTAAGTTATTTCTGGACCATTAAGTTAACCATCTTTATCGCTTGGATAATTGATCCGCTTAGGTCCACTCTATTGCATCTGAAACCCTTATTATTATTCTTTTAAATCAATTAGTTTTACTTTCCTTACCTCCCAAAACCAAGCGTGACAATATCCGCCTTAGCTAAATTAGCATACTTTCCTAGCACTAAGTGATTCACGAAGTCCACTGTGGATTCGACATCCTTTTATTACTCCGGTGATAGGCATGCACTTGCGATTAAGATCACGATTAGACATTAGATCGATCGCACATCAAGTTTTTGGCGCCGTTGTCGGGGGACTATTTAAGTCGATATTGCAACTGCGGTGTTACAGGTATAGACTAGGGAACTTTTACTTTATTTACTATATGTAAATTTTCCTCATACATTATAAGTATTTTGAGGAACCACGAGAATCCCATAGATCAGGCCTTGAAATCTTGATGGAAAACTTTAATGCTTCACAAACCTACTCTTACCCAAATTACCTCCAAACTACCAATCCCACATTTTGAGGAACCCACGAAACTTATGATTTCAACCAAACTTATCCTCGACCCAATTCCTCTATAATTATCATGATATTTTGAAGAATCACGGAACCATATAAATCGACCTCGAAATATTAATGGAAAATTTTAATGAAACATCTAGGATGATATAACGCTTGAGGAAACAAAAGGAGACTCAACTCACTTTCAAGACTCACGAGAATGGCAAGATTTTAACTTGAAACATCAATAGAGGATTACATTGAGGTGATAACTAACTCTAGGTTAGAGTCTATGATTGAGCACTTTGTAGAGACACAAACTATCCAAAATGAAGAGGTAAGAAAACAAAGTCTTCAAAATAATGAAATTAGCCAACTAACGTTGTGGTTGAGTCCTCACGACTCACTGACATGGCCTAGTCTCCCAACTTGAACAAAGCCTTCTAGGACCATCGCCAAAGAGGATGTGGATGTTGAAACAACCATTATAGAAAAACTATTTGAAAATCTAGAGTGATGATGAGTTTGAAGAAGCGTGATATTGTGGCTGTGGAAAGTTACGGCGAGAAAATAGTGGAGATTGAGAAGAATTCACCAACACCATTAAGAGGAGGTTGTAAAAGTAGAGGGCATATTGTTATCTCAAATCACCCCAACTTGATTCCTTTCTCGAAAAGTTTTATGGAAGCTTAGGTAGACTCCCGATCTAAAGCGTATGTGAAGTATTGGAAAATATCCACACCATGCGCCCTTGTTTGAAGTCTTGCCTAAAAGAAAATTAGAGGACCATGAAATTAGGGATATAATTCTTGTAAAGAGGTAAGGTTAACCTTTGATGTGGTGGATGAAATCACTAAGCCCAAACTTGAAAAGTTGATACTTAGGATAGATCTAGAACTACCACCGTTCAAAAGAATAAACCACCGTAGAAGAAAAAGAAAAGGTGAGGATATGTGAGATGGCTTGATAAGTGGCCATGGAAAGCGAATATCGCTAAAAGTTCAAGCGAGGAGTGAATATTTAGTTTCCACTTCCCTTTTCATCTTTTATCAATACATTGAGGACAATGTCGATTTAAGTATGGGAGGAAGTATTTCCGTTTTCTAGTAATTTTAGATTTTCTTTGTAATTTCCCTTCTAGTTATTTTCCTTCAATAAAATTTTTGTCTTCATCAAATTATTTATGCAACATTTGTGTTTTTCGATTCCCTATTTTATTGAACAACAATTTTTCTGAGTTTATATAACTTGACTCACTAAAACAAATGGTAGGTTGCCAATTTTTAGTTAGAAACTTTAACAAGATTAGGCGAAATCCTACTACGTCTTGACACTCTGAACCCAGTATAATAGACTAGTTAAAATACCTATTATTTGAAACATTGAGTTTTAGTATTGAAGTAATCCTAAGTAGTTTATTTAGCGATCGTACCGCCTTAAACACAAACTAAAAGTCGATGAATATAAGTGGATGATCTCGGTTAATTATTTAGAAAAATATTACATGCTTTAAGGAAATAGGTAATACACCAATTAAATTGGGCGATCCTCACCCGATCGTTTAATCCAACGGATGCAAACCTTACTAAGTAACATAAGAATCCATTGTTAGGTGGTTTAGAAGCATCGTGCGAACTTGGTAGGGCGGACTACGGTGCGATACCCGCATCTTGCAATTGGATAGAAAAGGTTGCCACATTATTGTGCTAGAAACCATTGTGCTAAAAGATCAAAACCACTAGCAGGTTGTTACGCTGTATGCGTGTAAGGATAAAGGGCTTAATGTGATCGCGTTTGAATGAAATGGGTAAAACAAGGCGATTACTTGGGGCGAGTTATGATAGCATACTGCAATTTGGTTTATGTAGGATAGGATTATATAGTGTCATCAAGTAGTCTTTGGAGTATAAATCGAGCTTTTGATTCTGGAAAAAACAGGCGGACCGTGTACAAGTTCATTTAAGTCATGTATGTGCATCGACCAATGTTTAGAAAACATCGTCTTGAGCACTTTGAGGACAAGCAAAGTTCAAGTATGTGGGAGTTTGATAACACATAAATGTATCGTATATTTAAATTGGATTTACTTAAGTTATTTCCCATTTTTATCTTAATTTAATTGCATTGAATTGCTATTACGTAGTATTTGTTTATTTTGCGGATATTTAATTAAATGAAGAATTTTCGAGAAAAGAAGTAAAATGGAGGAGACATGAAGAAAAAGCGTTCAAAATATAAAAGAAAAGATAAAAGGCCCAAGTAAAGAGAAGCAAAGCTAGGCCCATCATTAAACTTTCCATTATCACCCCATCTTTTCAACTTCCCACTTTCTTTCTCCACTTTCTCCATTATCATCACTACTTCTCTCATGATAACTTCACAATTTCTCACTATATAACTAGTTAGCATTCATTTAGAGACATCCAGTTTGTGCGGGCGCTATTCATAGTTTTAGGAAATCATATTTGTAAAAGTGGTAGTTTCTCATATCGGGAACTACCACACCATTAGTTTTAACCTACAATCTATGCTCTTGGATCACAATCTTGCCATCATAATAGAAGTTTATTTCAAGTTCTTCATTTCTAGCATTCTGAGTTCTTTATTGTATTGCTATTATTATTATTATTATTCTTATTATTATTATTATTATTATTATCATTTATTCTTTATTAATTTAATTACCATGTTGCTCTTAATTTCAATCTTCATGTTTAGTTTGTTTATGCTAAATTCTATGTTTGGCTAAACCGAGTAGTATCGGTATGTAATAGCAATAAGAGTAGGAATTAATTTGTTCCCGAGCTAAAATATTAATTAACTTAATTTAAGTTATGACTTTTGTAATTAAAATCAATCTTTTTTATTCAAGTAAGAAAAGTAGAATAGGTTAGGATCGAGACCACGGGTGTGAGGTTTTAACCGGATAGCTAAAGTCGAGCATTCGATTTATCACAGTGAGGCGCTTTAAAGCGAATTAGATTTTATTAAGTTTTCAAAGAATATTTTCTAAACACTTATGGGCTAGCGAAGCGGTATAGGGCTTTAGGGTATAATCAGAGATAAGACCATGAAAGTGAGTTGAGGGTTTTAAACGATAGTTTCTCTGAACAATTAAGTTAACCATCTTTATCGCTTAAGTTCGATTAAATCCGCTTAGGTTCACTATATTACGTCCGAATATCTGTTTAATTTATATTTTCCTTAACCATTATCTAAAAGAATTATTCGCCTTAGCTATATCTGATAACTTAGGATAATAATAGATCGATTTATAGTCTCTGTGGATTCGATATCTTTTAAAACTACGCGATAGAATTTGTGCACTTGCAATCTCCAAATTTAAAGCGACAAAGTCGCGATCAAAACCAAACCAAACCGCATTATGTTATAAAATATTATTAACCAATATATATATTTTAATTCTTTAGAAATCAACATGTATTATGGATATGTTTTATCATATTTTTTGTATGATATTTATTTTAATTTACAACTCATAGAAAATAAAATACTATTCACAAAATATATTTTATCGTATTTTTTGTATAACATTTATTTAAGATTGCAATCTTAAGTATATCATTCTTTATATTTTAATAAAATTATAATCATAATTTTATATAAAATTATAAGTTTATTTTGACAATTATAAATTTTTATGGTAATATATGAACAATTAAACACAAAATTATATTTATCTATATGGCTCAATAATTTTTTTGTAAAAACCGAACCAATCTAAATCGTATTAGTTCGATTTGATTTTGTTTGGTTTTATTTTTAAAAAAGTCAATACGTTTTTTCTCTTGCGGTTGGGTATTTTTTCTTTAAAAGCGCGAACCCGCTGTGAACACTCGTACTTATGAGCATATAACTTAGTAGTATCTCGGAGACCTTTATGGCCAGACGGTTTGAATGATTGGGGCATGTGATTGGTGGCGCTAGCCGGGTTTATTCTCGGATGTTATCCTCGGTTAAGGCGTTACAGGCAGACCATGATGGGTATTCGGATGACATGCCCATTAAGCGTCATAAGCTTATTTATGCCGACGGCCTGCGTTACCATAATAGTCATCATTGTGTTGGCGGATGTTATCTATCATTAATGGCGGCTCGGTTACATTCAAGTGAAGGGTCCTGTTGTTATAATGATCAGGTCCATGCACCTATATATATATATATATATATATATATATATATATATATATATATATATATATATATCCCGAAGGGATAAGCAAAACACATCGCTTGGTTTATGCACACTTGCATAAGCCTCAAATCCTTAAAATAATAGACAAATAAATCATTTGGTGTTTAGCATGAACAAAATGAAACCAAATTGATACAAGTAAATGCACTATTTATGGTAATAAATATGTAATTTGCACTATTTAATAAATATGTCACTAGTTAATATATATGTCACTAGTTAATATATAATTTGCTATTTAATACTCTAATAATTTATAAGTAAAATTGATTTTTTGGTATATTTGACAATTAATGTATGTAGTTCATATATAGACTACATACATTGATTGTCAAATATCTGAAAAATCAATTTTCTTATAATCGTTCTGGAAGGAGTATGTATTATAAAGTCGCTTCCTATTAATGTCATTTTCTTTATCAAACCAAAGCTAATATAACATCAAAAGTATATTAGGAATTTAAGAATATAGAGGTTAAAAGTGATCGTGGAAAATCGGATCTATGATCATAAAAGCTTGAAAAAACAAGCAACAATAACCAACTCGACTCTCCGCATAAAGGCCGGTGAAACATAAGACATTAGAAAAATATCAATTACGGTTTAAATAGAATCAACTCAAATGTGTAAACAAAATCGAACAACAATATTCAATATCTAATATTTTATAAATTGTCAAAAGCTTTAATATTCAAACAATGCGAGTTTGAAAACCAGTTACTCAAAAGTAATGAAGCACCAATACTTCAAAAACTCTATCGAATCATATCGATACTCATATCGTTTCTATCGAATCGTATCGATATTCATATCAGTGCATGTTTCTTTGCTCAAAGTCAAAACCCATATCATAACTTCTTCATTAGCACTAACAAGTAACCATGATTCCAAGGTAACAATAACAAAATTGAGATCAAACCACACAAATATTCTTCCAATGACAAAATTTTGCAATCAATCCCAATTTGAACAAAATGGAGATAAAAATCGATACAGGATGCACTCTCGGTGATGTGTGCTTCAGTATTTGGATCAAGAAGAAATACATGATTAGTTTGATCAGGAGCTGGTTATCATCTTGATGTCGCCACCGGAAATAGCATTGTTATCTTGTGGCCACAATAGTAGCATGACTGTCATCGTTGCCAGCAGTATATTAGACTTATATTGTTTATTACTAGCTTATGCTTTTCTTCTAGCAAAACAAGTTATCCATATTATTTGATTTTAGTATCACTCTACAATTGACACAGCAAAGGAGATATTCTTTCATTCAGAAGATAACTTTGAAGCTACTATTGACTATTAACTTCAACAACTTTATTTGTGACATGAACTACTTTCAACAAATCGAAATTAAGGTTTCAACATAACCTGAGCCGAGGACAAGAATAAACGATTGTCATTTTCATTAACTCTTATTTCCTGTAAGCTATTATCTTTCCGATTGTAAATAGTTGCAACATCATCATTGTTTCCACGACACAATATCAATGAATCACCGTCCTTGGAAAGAAACAGTGGCAATAATTGACAATTGTAACACAAGTTAGAATATGGTTGAAGAACCTGATAGTTAATTTTGAGAAATTGAATCAAGACTCTTCAACTCCAAATTTCTTCATCTGCCATATAACAAAACTGGTACTGGTTCCCTGGTGAATATAAGAAAAACAAAGTGTTCCCCAACACACTAATTGTTGGCTCTGCGGTAACACATCAAAACTTTGAGGCAATAGATACTTATAGTATGTCTCTGTCCTCAGATCAAGCGAAACAATAACAAGGTCCTCAATGGCAATGTCTTCCATAAGATAAACCCAATCGTAATGGGAGTCCCGCTCGTCTGGTCGTGGAGGTCATTCTCGATGTCCTTGTGAATAGCCAGCCAGCTAAGAGAGCTATTTAAAACACACAACCATCATCCGTATTCCTAGAACGTTGATACTCATAAGCAACAGGGACAAAGGGAAACTATCAATATTTTTCAAACATTATCACCAAAAGTGAAAACTTTCACCTCACTTGTATATCCATCCGGAGTGAAGCTGTAACCACTTTAAAAGTGCATGAGGAATCATCACAAGCAAACTGGAAGGTAAAGCCTGACCTGGAATGATGAGAATGTCAAATTCTTGAGATATTTGTCTAGTGGCCGGGTTCCACAATCGGAACCAGTAACTATCATGGGTGTCAGAGTAATCAAGATAAACCAAACAGATCAATCCATTGCTGGAACCAGCCATTTGAAAATGAGGGTGATAGTCATTGTTCAAATGATAATGAGAATCAGCAACAAAGGTAACCGATGGGTTATCAAATAAATGAGTTATAGGGTATGGAATGATAGTACAACAACTGACCCAACCTCTTTCTCCCCCGAGAGGTGTGTAGTGTACAGTGAATAGTGTCAAGTGTGTATTTCCTGATGTTGTTGATCTCTTGAGGTGGAGTTTCACAAAAGTAGGATCAGAAATGAGAGTGTTACAAGAATGACTTACACACTTAAATCGAACAAGAGGTTTCACAGACAGTAACAAAAAGATCTCGGTGATGAGATCGTCCGGGAAAAACACCGGCGACGGAGACTTCGACATGGCTGTCCCAAGGCAAGTTATTTTCTACAGATCCTGATCTAACTATTCTATTATTTATATGTATCATGTAAAAGTAGTTAAATTATTTTTTAAAAAAAGTTAAGGTCAAAATTAAGATTAAATCTTGTTTTAAAAAATTAATAATTATTAAGTAAAATCAAAATTTCTTCTATTAATTAATAAAAAATCTTAACTTTTCTTTCATTAACTATTTAAATCTATTTTGTTTCCTTTAAACTCATTTTTCCTTTTAAAATTAATTTTCTTAAAATAAGATATAAAAGGTTTATCTTTTGGAAAGCAAATTTATTTCAAAATGGTCTACAGAAAAATATATATTAGTGATTTAGATATTTTGATATTAGTCAATTTACTATAGATTCATATATTTTTGAAAATGATACTTAAATAAAAATAGTATATGCATCGGGAAAAAATTTATTATTAATATAAATACTTTTATATACAAAACATAGTATTTATGATTCAAATATTTTTGATTATAAATTGGTCAAACGGAAAAAATATATTATTGATCTAAATATTTTTTATATACGGTTAATTTACTATTGATCCATATAAATTAGAAAACTATACCTAAATAAAGAAAAGAATTATTATTCATCTAAATATTTTATAAACAAAAATACTATTTATAATTTAAATATTTTAATTCAAAAATTGTATCGGCAAATAATCTATTATTGATCACTATATTTATATATATGAAATTTACTAAATATTTTTTCTTTTATAACATTCTACATAAAATAAATATATTATGTAAACAAATATGCGTGTCGAATCCGAACTCGTGTGTATTGGGAAGTTCAGTTTCATGAAATGAATGAATCATATTAATGTTTCAATCAAATTATTAAAACCATTTTAAAAAGTGGTTAATCTATTAAACTAATTACAATTCGGTTTAAAACTAGTTCAATAATATATAAAAACTAGTTCAATATAATTTAACTAGTTTCAAACTAGTTTTATTGAAAACATTAATTTTTAATTGAATTTTAAATTGGTTTTAAAACAATTATTTTTTAAAATTATTTTTTAGAAAAAATATATATTTTTGAAAAATAATTCCTTTTCAAAAAAAATTATAAAATTTTTTCCCATTTTTTTTATTTGGGTAAAAAATTATTCTTTTGAATTAAAAAAACATTTATTACAACTTTTTGAAATTTTTGGAAAAAATATTTCCAAAATTGTTTTATTTTGAAAAACATTTTTTGAAAAACATATATATTTTTTCAAAAATCAAAATGTCAATTTGTTTTTCTAAAATTCCTTTTTATTTCTCAAAAAAAAACCAATTTTTATATTTTTAGTAAAATAATTTCAGTTTTTTATATTTTCTGAAATTTTCTTTTTATTTCTCAAAAAAAAATTCCAGTTTTTATATTTTCAATATAATAATTTCAAATTCTTTTATTTTCAAAAAACAATTTTTTTCCTTTTTTTATTTCTCAAAAGAAATGTGCAGTTTTTATATTTTTGGGAAAATAATTTCAGTATTTTTATTATTTTCAAAAAAACAAATTTTACAGATGTTTTTTGCGAAAATTTTTTTCCAATTTTTTTTTTCCTCAAAAAAAATTGTCCAACTTTTATATTATTCAGAAAAATTTCAGATTTCTTTATTTAAAAAACAACTTTTTTTTCATTTTTTTGAAATCAATTTCACTTTTTAAATTAATTTTTAATATTTTAGAAAAAAAAATTATTTGATTTTTTTATAAAATACTAATTTTTAAAATAATCATTTCAATGGTTCAGATTTTAATATTTATTTGCATTTTCTTTTTTATCAGTTCTATTTACCTTTTTAATAATATATTTTTAAAAATATGATTCGGTTGGATACAAATATGTAATTAGTTTTACAATATATTTTACTCTATATATATTTTTTCTTCTCTTTATTTTTATAATTTATTTTTGTTGAAACTTATTAAAAAATTAACACCTACGTTTATCCTATTTCGATTAGTTTTTCTTATTTCTAATAATAAATTTTAATATTATTTTATTATTTAGCAAAAGGTGTATAAAAGTATTTAATAAAAATGAAACCCACATTTTTTTTTTAATTATCTATACTTTTTCTAAAAATATATATATTATATATAAAAGTTTATAAATTATTATGGGCCACCCAAGGTCCCAAAAAACTGAGGTTAAATCCACTTCATTTGATCTAATGTATAAAACTAATTCACGCTAAAAACAAAATATAATTTATGGTCTTTATTTTTATTACATTCATCTTAAATTTTGAATAGACTTGGCGTCTTAGTTCTTATCATGTAGGTCCCCAACCACACTTTCATAAAGGAGATCAACACCACCTTTTAAATTCATTAATTTTTCAACTACTATCAATTTCTAGTTTTGAGCGAAACAATGGTTTCTTCGTAGAAATTGACTTTCGATTCTTACAATTTTATAATTTCTAATCTAGTCTTTGATTTACCAGTTGTAACCTCCTTAGGTCACTAAATAAAGAATAGGTCGATTTTCGATTCTTACGTTTTCCAAAATCACGTTTACTTCGACTCACTCGTTCGAAAACCTCCTCGATTATGTGAGTCAAAGTGTTCAAAAGTGAATATCGAGACTCACCGTAGTAGATTTAGTAAGCCATAGTTTCAAATTCGATTTTAAAAGCTCGAAAATCGAAGAAAGGAAGGATCCTAGATCCATATATGGATCGGCAAAGTTATCAAATGAGAGGTAATCTCCTCGAAGCCGTGATGGAGGTTAAGAATTCACTACGGTCTAATGTCACCTTCACTTTCCCACCATATCGGGGTACTTATCAAGGCAGTGTCGAAGATACGACGAGCTCACTTTTAATGTCGTCAACATACGACAAGTTCATAGTTAACTTCTGGAGCGAATCAAGTATCAGGGCGGCCGCTAAGGGTACTAAATATCTCATATTTATAATCGAAACCTCATTAGGTCGGGACAGAACTCGAGTGTAGCATGTTAATTCAATCACACTCTTTCTTTATCAGTTGGGTTAATTATCACCAGTGTCATATTTGATTTCAACTATGACTTACTAATGAACTACCATGTCCTTACTATTCAAGAGAGGTGCATAAAGAGGAATAGGCGTTTGGGCACGAACACGATCGAAAAACATGAGTGTTAAACAATGCTACTAGGAATAACATTCTTCAAACATCACTACTCTATCAGAATTAATCGACCATCAAACCCCCATGTTCGGAATAGCAAAATGAATGGGAGTCGCCGATTACAAACTCAGAAGAGAGGCATCTCAGATTTTGGATGCAAGAAGATTGGCATAAATTACCCATGATCCACGCCCGTATTCATCGTTCCAAAAACATTGAGCGACAAGAACAATCCAATTTTCAATGAATAAGGTCAAAGAGACATACATCGTTCGCGTCCGGCCATCATCATGGTCTACATGAGTCGACGGAAGATAAAAAGCGGTGTGCCTTGATAGCTCGTCTAAACAAAGCGCCTTTAAGAAAAATACATGAGAGCCACGAAGAGGACAAATGCCAAAGAATCAAAGCGAAGTTCGTCCACAGCGAATTACCATTAAAGGTCATATATATAATTAGATTTGTGTGCAAGTGTGAGTTATTAGTCCCATTCTTTGAAAAAATGAAGGTTAAGCACTTTATAAATGAGAGAACCCACTATCACCTTAAGGTTTTAGGTAAATATATGGTGTCTCTCTCACTTGTTTGCTCTTGACCCAATGTGGATCCTCCCCGATGACCTCACAATTATTTCATTGTGTCTTTGTAAAAAATCAATTGATTATTAATATATGGGTCATGCTAATTAGTTCCCTTTAGGGCCTTTGTTTAAGGATACCATATGTTACGGGCTGCTGAATGGATGTCGGAAAGTTATCTCTTGGCGTAGTAGCATGTCGAGCAGACCAAAAGGCATTCAAAGGGCCTCATGCCCTGTTCGCACATGGCGGGCAAATGCGCTCAGCGGGTGTCGGCGGACGGACCAACTCTCCCAGCCGAGGGCTAGGCGCCGTCTGTGGAAACTATCTTCCTCGTCTTCACCTAGAATCCGAAGACTAAAGATACCTCAACACCTTGAAGATGGTGAAAACAACAATATGTTCTCTTTTAGCAAGGCGCTTCCTTTGTCCTGAGGCAGACGGAGGCGATGCCTTTCCTCATCTCGTGGATTTCGTCCATAGCATGGATGGCGAGCCGCCTCCCAGTCGGCAGCTGGCGACAAGATTCTCCCTTGGATAATCAAAAATCCAAGGACGAGCGGATGACATTGTAACCTTTCCCTCTTTGGTACCATCACTAACCATCAACAATCCAGGTCTTGGAAGCAATCTTGTTTGCAATCGCACTAATGATTTTATCCTCCGTGGGATCGGTAGCATAAGGCCCTCAAAAGAATAGCTCAGTCTATCTCGAGACCAAGGATGTTCGGTTCCGTAGCCCTCGCTGCGAACTTTGTCGAAACCAACCCCTGAGCATCCGGACCGATTTTTTGAGAGAAGAGACGCCTCCCTCGGAAGAATAGGGTTTCCCTTCTCACAAGAAAACCAAGAGCGAGCCACGTCGTCCCAGCGACAAACCTTTCTCCGCCTCGGGCATCAAGAACAATCGTTCTGTCTCTCTCTCCAAGTTGAGGCGGCGAAATGAGCATCATGGTCCTCTTTGTCGATCATGGATATTCCCATCCCTTGGGTTGGAGAAACCCCGGCTCCGGCAATATGGCGACACTCGATCCCGCAGGCGCATCAAAACATTGATGCCTGCTCGACTACCAAGCCGTTAAAGGCGCCATCAAGTCTGATTGTTCCCAATGACCTTGAGAAAGAGCAATGTCTTGGTACAAAGTCTCACTAACGAGTCCATCACCTCATGGAAGAAGTTGGGAAGATGTTCTCAAGACACTTCACGCCTCTTGTCGTCACCCGAGCGGAGGCCTCGCTAAGCGATCATATAAGGAGAAGATGAATCTCTATAAACATACATCGAGAGGTTCAACAAAGAGGTCGTCCGGTCTCCACGGCCAGCGAGATGAAATACTTACTCGAGCAGGATTACGCTCTCGCGACGATTTTGCCAAAGAAGTTGGCATTGAAACAAGCAACCTTTGGATGCCCTCCTCCTCAAGGCCCAATCATACATCCGAGGAGAAGGAATCAACCAATTATGCTCGACATTGCTTGAAGCGACCTCGTCGGTCTCCCGACGACGAACATAAACTTCTGAGAGATAATATTTTATTACTAATAGGCGGCATGTGCTCTAATAGAATAAAATGTATCTAGAAAAGGAAATTCTAATAAACATTCATCATTGCCTAATAATTTTTATAATTAAGAGCCAATAATTTCCTCAAATACATACTCTTGACACATATGCGATTGGTTACGACATAAATAAATCGTCTCCATGAGACACAAATGCAGGATATATGTTCCCGTGAACTTAAAGCTGTCGAGAGACATATATTCCCGCATCCGGTAAAAGAGAAAGAGGTATCGTATCTCAAAACTACATAGGGAAGAATTTGCTCGATCATAAAGCGAAAAACTTAAGGCACGAGCAGTCGACATGCCTCGGAATATCTTAGAGCATTAAAACTTGACACCAGCGCACGCCGGTACTAGCGATGCGCCTCAATAAGGCATTAAGGATCCTCGCTCCATATATATATATATATATATATATATATATATATATATATATATATATATATATATATATATATATATATATATATATATATATATATATATATATGGAGCGGATCCTCACCTCAACATGGGGACTCAATCGAGCCCCATCGTCTAAAATACCTCTCGACGGAACACCTAGTTCGCGATGGGACGTTCACGCCACCGATCTCGGTCTTTAATCAAATATGGCGAGCCCAAATATAGCAACCAATGAGAGTCTCCTAAAGATCATTATATAAACCCTCACACCTTTGAGGAAAGGTATCATTTTCTTACACTCAAAACCCTAATACTTTCTCTCCCTCCTTTGAACATTTGCTTACTTTAGCATCAGAGTGTTTTGCAGGTACACCCCCCCTCAACTTCAACTTACTCGAAGGATCATCAACCGTTCCGACCGACTCCAATTCTGATCACTTGTTTAGATCACCATATAAAAAAAATATTCTTTATAAAAATTAATTATTCTAATTTTTAATGTATTGATTACACACATTTTTAAAAATTATTACTACTTTAAACACTTAAATAGTGCTTCAAGAACACTCGTTAACATTTCCTTTAATAGTGGACATGTCATCAGCACATAAAATTCTAGTCGACCTATAAAACTGAATTGATGCATCCATAGTGATTCAGAAGAGGGAGAAACCATGTTACTTCTCTTGAGGCATCCATAGGAATTTTGCATATATCTCCACAATCTTCTCTAGATATAAGAAAATTCCAATTGAACCAGGCAAGATCATGGCAGCGTCTTTATCGAACTGAACCTTATAATTAATTATCGTGTTATTGTTTGTGCTTACTGTTCTGACAAGTATAATTAACAATGGTAGGATGTAGGGCAAGTTGTTTTTGAAAGTTATTCAAGAATATTGGAAAGTTTAGCGTTTACAGTATTATTGAGAATCGAAGATGTTCTCCACCCAGATGGTTTGGATAAAGATATTGATAGTGGAAATCATTTTTTAATTTTATCGTTGGTTCTTATCATCTTTTAAATGATAACTATTTCTCTATGATTAATTTGTGCAATAGATTGATTTATTTGATTAATTATTATTTACTTTTCTCTATCAAGTGTATTGGTTGCGATTGTGGAACCAACCATTAGAATAGTACTGGTTGCTAACTATTTATTCAAACCACAAAAATTTTAAAATTATATTTTCTTTTAAAATGATGATTTTCCTTCGGCGGAGGGCAAATACATTTTCTCACATAATCGATCTACGAACCTAAACTTAATTGTGATGACCAAATTTTTGTTTCTCAAAGACTTTATAAACAATTCTCTTTTTAAAAAAATAAATTTCGGTGGCGACTTCATTATTATCCAACATTTGTTCATTGGACAAATTTTTCATGCCACAACATTTATAATAATAGGTTAATCAATTTATAAATTAATTCACTTTTTATTAATTTTATGCGTTTATGCATTATTCTTTCCTCTTCCACAAATTTAATCATGGAAAAAGATTATGTAATTTCCTAACACTGTTGTACTCCCTTTAATTCATTTTACTTATAAAAAAAAATCACAACTATAGCCAATACCTCAAAATATAACAAAGATAGTTATCTACTACCTAACTAAGAATGAAAGATACTTGAAATGACGATTCTTCTTACCCTTTCATCAAAAATAAAAATGCACTTGATAAAACCCTTTTTAGTAATTTACAAAATATACATGTACTAACCAATCATAGTTTTCCTTTATACCAAGTGACACTCAATTTTTTCAAATTCAGTTGAAGCAATCTATTATCCGAGTAAAACAAATATATGTATAAAACTTTTCCTTTCCACTACTTTCACTTAATTCTCTCTCATTTCACATCTCAATTTCTCTCTCAATAATCAAATTTCTCACTTTCTTTCTTCTCTCTATCCCCTCAAACCTAACCTCTTCACCAATCTTTCTCCCTCGTGTCTATGGCCACCACTACCTTCATCAACTTCTTGGTGTTTCGGGTTCAACATATATCCCCATGTTCAAAGGTAACATATGTTTAAGCGTTTATATTGATCTTATGTTCATTATTCATAGATTTGCGGGTTTGAATACATGGTTGGTAGGCGGTAGAAGAAAGAGGTGTTGAACATAATTTGGGAGATAAATGCTCCCTCAAAAGTAAAGATTTTTAGCTGGAGATTAGTGATAGACAGGCTCCCTACAAAGAAGCAGTTGAAATCTCGTGGTATTATAACGCAACAGCAACAAGTAAACTGTTGTTTCATCTACAATAACAGGAAGATCTAAACCACTTGTTTGTACATTGTCCAAGTCTGAATCCGCTTTGGAGAAAGATCTATAATTGGTGGGAATTGGAATTCATACAACATGACTGCAACGATCAATTGCTAAAGTTCGTTGAAGACTTGAAAGGAAAAATACCAAGAAAAAAAAACGCAGGCAGAGAGCATTTGGCTAACAGGTTGTTGGTGTATTTGAAAACAAAGGAATGAAATAATTTTCAATAACGCGGTAAGTGATCTTGACGAACTATACTACAATATCCTGGGGTGTTCTTGGTGGTGGTTAGCAATAGTAGCTAAAGAAAGAATACAATGTACATTATATGAATGGTTTAAAAAACCAGATCTATGTTTACAATGAATTGATTTAAAATTCATTTTTGATTGTATCCGTTTGGGTTGGAGTACCCCTAATACTCCGTTATTAATCCAAGTTGCTTATAAAAAAAATGTTTTTTACACATCAACTAGATAAATAAAGTTTTTGTGCAAAGCTTCAAATTTGTAGTAAATGTTTTGTTGTGTTTTCTTGATGTTTTATCTGTTTTTTGCACTTCAAAATCGTGTTAGAGCCAAGTGAAGGTGAACACAGAGACCGAGAAACTAGGTCGGAGATACGAGTGTTAAGGCAACAAGATCAAGTGATACAAATGTCAAAGTGAAGAAGACGTGGATATAAGTTCAAAAGTAGATAGTGTGCGGCAATTTGAGTTTCTGAGTTGTGATTTTCAGTTCACACAAAGAAGATGATGGAGATTTTGAGATTATAAGTTATGATTTTGTGTTCACGCAAAGAAAAGGATGCAGATCTATTCCATGGATTATGGTTTCGATTTTCAGGTTTGTGATTTTTATTTTATTCCATTTTTGTTCTTCGCTTTTTCAATGCGGTTTCGTAATTAATGTTTTGTAGTGTTTTTGCAGATAGTAGCGATTTCTACTGTTTTGAAATTTATTCAGTATTAATCTATATTTGTACTAATTAATGGCAGCGCAAGGAGAAAATAAAGGCAATGGAGCAAACATTGTTGAAAGGAAATAAAAATCAAGATGATTGTGTTGCTTCTTTGAAGAAGCTTCGATCCTTTCATACTTAGATATCAAATGGTGCTTCCTCTCCTTTCTATAGTCTGTCTCACTTTATTTTTTGTTGCTTCAACTTTTGTTTCTCTTCAGCTTAGAATACCATAAGTTAATATTGACATTTTTTTTTTAAAGTTGAATCAATGGGACCATTTTGATTTTCATATGTTCATACTTTTGATTAGATAAGTTTTAATCATTGAGATTTTATATATCTTTTGCTTTTTATGTGTTTTGTTATGTATCGAGTCTTTTTTTCACTTTACTTTGATGTGTTTGTTGTACTCAATTTTATAAGATTTTTATAAATAAATATTTGTAGTTAGCTTTATGATCAGTTATTTATGATGAATTTTGAATAATTTAGCAATAAAAACTGTGTTTGGATTTGATTATTTATGATGAACTTTCAGTATTATAAAAAAAACAACCAATGTCATTCAAGGCCCTTTTAAAATGAATACAATGTTGCCATCAATTAAAACCACATCCTTTTGTTTAAATCATAATGCAATTACATTATTTCAATCATTAGATATTAGTTGTTAAGTTCTTTAGATATAAACTTAATTGATTTAGTTGTTACATTTTATTCAATCATTAGAATTGACCATTTAGTTTGATGTGAATTTGTCAACAAAAACTGCAAAAAAAGATGTGTATGTATCACTCGATCTTTCCCAAAGAACCGGGTTAGGAAGACCTTTGATATGGAAAGGAAATAAAAAAACACCAGGAGCATTCATCGTTACATAACTAGACTATAAGAACTGAGTTGAAGCAGCTTCATCAAGTTTTGGAAGAGTAAGCAAGAAAGAGAATAATAAAGTTCTTGAGGAAAAGAAAAGTTAAGAAGACATTTTGAATTGTTTAGTAACTTTAAGTACATATGTTTGAAAACATGCTTAAGACTAAAGCAAGAAGGTCAGTTATATAGTGATTTTTTGTTTTAATGTATCAAAATTGCCTGCTGTATGTATCAATGTAAATTGAGTAAGAAAATGGTGTTAGAAAGGGCTGGAACAAACTCCACCATAGAAAGGGTTGTTGTTGTCCATGCTGATCCTGATGATCTTGGGAAAGGTACTCAAAAGAATATCGAGTTATCCATCACCACATTTTAAAGGGATCTTAACTGAATATACTCTTTTATGATTGGTTAATATTTAAAACGTTTATTTCATTGCCTTGTATGTTGTTAATTGATCATGACAAAATTATCAAGTAAAGAGTAGCTCACCATTGAAGAAGGTGAAAACAGTTAGGGAAAGGGAAAAACAGTTGGGGTTTCTGTTGTATCCAAGAAGAAGAAGAGTAGAGTAAAATTGTTTTATTGATTAATTATAATGAAGTACAATCAGATATATATATATATATATATATATATATATATATATATATATATATATATATATATACAAAGTATTATATATGGTAAGCTATCATGAAACAACTGTACAAGATAAAATACTATCTCTAATATCCCCCCTCAAGGTGGACTTTGGATGCTACAAAGACCAAGCTTGGACA
Organism: Vicia sativa; assembly: GCA_021764765.1. Classification (NCBI taxonomy): domain Eukaryota; kingdom Viridiplantae; phylum Streptophyta; class Magnoliopsida; order Fabales; family Fabaceae; genus Vicia; species Vicia sativa. Next base: position 279,611,738 of record CM038794.1, read on the forward strand.
GAATGGAGTTGAAAAGAGGAGAATGCAGTGGCTTAGTAAAAACATCTGCTAATTTCTCCTTAGTAGAAACAGGCAACAAGTGTAGAAGCTTGGACACAATCTTTTCTCTAATCACATGACAATCCAACTCTATATGTTTTCTCCTCTCATGAAAAGTTGGATTATGACCAAGATAGATAGCTGACTTGCTATCACAGAAAACAGAGGGAGGCTGAGACAAATCAGTGAGAAGATCATGGAAGAGGTACTGAAGCCATTGAAGCTCACAAGATAGAGAAGTTAGAGCCATGTACTCAGCTTCAGTGGAGGAGCGAGAAACAGTGTTTTGTTTCTTAGATTTCCATGAAACATATTGAGATACTTGAGATTTCCAATCAGAATCTGCAAAACCATTAAGTTTAAGAGGACTTGAGGCTGAGAACAGAATTCCCTTAGCTGGTGCAGACTTGAGATACTTCAGAATCTTAGTGGCTGCTTGATAATGAGGGACTAAGGGCTTTGAAACATATTGGCTTAAATGTTGAACAACATATGATATGTCAGGTCTACTATTTGTAAGGTAGATCAGTCTACCAATAAGTCTTCTGTATGAAGATGGATCATCAAGAGGTTGTCCATCTGAGGTAGACAATTTTTGATTAGGATCAATGGGTATAGAAGAAGGCTTGGCTGCCAAGTAACCAGTGTCTTCAAGCAATTGTAATGTATACTTCCTCTGATTCATGAATATGCCTGCAGCGGACCTAGCAATCTCAAAGCCTAAAAAATACCTCAACTGGCCCAGATCTTTAATGCTAAACTGCTGATCCAAAAGATGTTTAACATTCTGAATTTCTGTAACAGAATTACCAGCTAGAACTATGTCATCTACATACACAAGTAAAGCTGTGAAACTAGTGGATGTAGACTTGACATATAAGGAACAATCGACTAGAGGCGGGTATATCCAAGAGAAATCGAGAAAAGAGAGTTTAGCATACCATTGCACTTGCACCTTGAGCCATACAATGATTTGTGAACCTTGAAACTTGTGCGAGTGGAAGTAGCGGACCGAGGGTAGTGTCATATACACCTCATGTCTGTGGGAGAAGCTTTGAGATTTTAGTTTTGCTTTTATCGCAAATGTTGCGGATAGCAAGAGTCGCCACCGACTTTTCTTTTATCCATTAAGGGAAGGTGAAAAGAACAGAAAAAGACCTTCGTTAGATTACGAGTAAGGAGAAGGTTATGAAAAGGGAAGGTATTAGCACCCTTTCCATCCGTAGTTATCTGGGCTCTTAGTTGCTTTAGCTCATTTTAAAATTGTTTTACTGTGTGTGTTTGAAAAAATATTTTGAAAAAGCATTTCGCTTTGACTTTGTAATGATTCACGCTGGAATGTATACAAAGTGTTTGGAAATGTTTCGTTTTGAAAAGAGTTTGAACTTTGACAAAAGTGTGAGGTGTGAAAAAGTATTTTGATAGAGCAAGCAACTAAAAGTCTTATTACCTACTCAGAATACTCGTTTTTGTGTTGTTTTACTTTCCTTTAGGATAGTGCTATCCATACCATTAGTTGGTAGGTAACCCTATTCGTTGGATGTAAAAGGGATATTCGAAGGGACATCGGATGGTCATAGAAGGCAACTTGTAGGAAGTATCCTAGCACATTCGAAGGGCGATCATCACTTTTAAGTAGGCAACAATCGAGGGGAGATCATGTATTCGTGGCGACATCGTGGGTTATAATCTTTGTATCGAAGGGACTATGATGATATGTTTGTAGCAGCGGTGCTAGGATACTTCTATGTTCGAGGACTTGACCATTTATTCGAAAGCAGAGAATTACCCTAAGGTGCATATGTGAAGAAGTGTGTTGAATTCGGATATTTTATCTTGCAATTAAAGTGACCTATGTTCATTTTTATCTTGCCATACGCCTAGTTACTAGCAGATTTATAGAGTGCGGAAAGTAAATGCGGAAAGTAAAAATGCGGAAGGTAAATGTCTATGCTATTACATGGCTTTGGGCGATTACATAATATAGGAATCGGAAAGTAAATCCTAATTAAACTATTACATCCCATGGCGATTACATAATAATCGGAAAAAGCGAAAAAGAAATCCTAACTATTACAACACATAGCGGATACATAATAATCGGAAAATATAAAGTTCGCATAAGAGGAAATATGTTAGTAAAAAAGATTTTGAGTTAGAAAAATGTTTTAGGTTAGTAATGCTAATTAGAGGATAAAATAATTTTTTGAGAATTTTCTGGATTGGTTTTGATGAAGAAAAATAATTAAAAGTCAATTTTATGGTTAATTAACAATTAATTAAAATATGCATGCAAAAATATTATTTTTTATGCCAAAAATTAAATAAACATTTTTCTGATTAAAATGCAAAAGAAAGTATTTTTTGTGATTTTTTAATGCATGAGAAAATTGTTTGAAAAGAAAATAAATTAAATAAGAAAATATGAAAAGAAAAATAAGAAAAGAGTTAGTTTGGAAAAAGTGGTAAAAATATGTTGCAAAGTCAGGGATCGAACCAAGGACGTCCAGGACAAACGCGCGCCTCCCTGACCAACTGAGCTAGCCTGCATTCGTGTTAGCATAATGAAACAAAAAGAATATAAATGAAATAAGATCCGGACCCCGAGCGAAGATCTTCATCTTCTTGTTTAAAATTTCAAACCTATAGCGGCGGCCTTGTTAAATCGCTAAATACAAATTTCCAAAATCACATACAAGCAATATAAATTCATTGTGAGTACATGGTTCATTGGGAATTTTGTTACGAACCGATGGTGGTCTTAGTTTTGTCCATTTGCCTGAACGCAGCCCTAAATCGGACCTATGAACCCTAGCAATGGCGATTCGATTCTGCGTGAAACTCAAATCAACCTATCTGACTTGAAACATCATTAGAAACACAAATATGCAATCAACATATGTTAAATATGAGTGTATGCACGAAGCCGATTTCAAGTTTCTTGGAGCAAATCGTGATCTGGATGTATCGATTATGGGTGTTCCAACGCGTGGGGATGATTGGAATAGCTTCCTGGGACCTTAAGGATGCTTGTTCAATCCTCAAAATTCCTTGAATTGGCCTGCAAAGTCAAAACCGAAATTGCTTTTTTCACAAGTTTTCTTGAAAAAAATTTAGGGTTCTTGAGGCAGAATTTTCGTCCTTTGTTCATGCAAATGCATTGTGTACTTATAGTGGATGGATTTAGGTCAAGAATCATGAAGAAATAATGTATCAATCAATGAGAAAATATTTGATTTGGTATAAAACCAAATATTTCCTTTTTGATCAAATTTCAATCAATTCTCTTGCCAATCATTGCAAAATTTTGAATTTGCCAGCATGTGTGGATTACTTGGACCTCAAGAATGAGAGAAAAATCCAAATTGCATTTAATTTTGATTTTCTACCTTTTGAAACACCATCTTGATTTGAGGATGGCCAACCCTAGTTTGGGTTGATTGTAGGAGAGGTTTGTCAGTCAACCCTTGAAATTCTTAAGTATGGGTATGAGAAATGTCTTGAGAAGTAGGAGAAAATTTTGGGGTATGACAACCTTTGTCAATCTTCTTGTCTTGGAAGGGTTATATTGGCATGCTTGCCTTTTTGTGACTGAAGGTAGAAGATGATTGAACACTCGAATACCTAAAAATTTGCACTTACTGTTGATTGATAATGTACGGGAATGGGCTTACAGATGCCATTTGGAGAAATTGTCGACTTTACTGGGGAATGAGTCGTATGTTAGACTCAAGAACGTCGCTTGAATAGGAGAATTGTCGGAGATGGGCTTAAGATGCCATCTAGAGGCGATCTTTGGGAATGAGTAATGCTAGACTCTATAGGTATTGAAGAAACCACGGAGATGGGCTTAAGATGCCATCGGATATAATGGTGTTGAGTCGTCGCTGGACTTCAACACTCGCCTTTGAATGAAGTTATTGATTTATTATTGGTTTTTTAACCAAATATGCAGCATTCTGAAAGTGGAGACGTCGACAAATAGTCGGAGATGGGCTTAAGATGCCATCCGAGAACGGCGGTCGTCAGAGACTCTGTAGTCATTGTCCATAATAAGAGAGCTAGAATAAATCTTCGTCTTAATTATTACGAGAGGAGATAGTTGGCGAGAATCGAGATAACTTCCTGTCTCGTTTGGGTGTTGATCTAATGCACATTCTTGGGAAGACAACTTGGGTGGTCGTTGGATAGGGTTTCCCATCTTGCTTGGTATTAATCTGGACCTTCCATTTGGAAAAGGTTCGTACGGTCTTCTGGATAGGGTTTCCCGTCTTGCTTCGGGTATTAATCCTCGACCTTCCATTTGGAAAAGATTCGTACGGTCTTCTAGATAGGGTTTCCCTTCTTGTTTCAGGTATTAATCCTCGACCTTCCGTCTAACAGTAGTTTTTACCTGCTAGGGACAAATAAACAACTTTGACAGAATATAGTTAGACTTATGCAGATTATGATGCATGCGAGCATATGACAATGTGTATGATTGATATATGCACATGTTATGAGTTTTATGAATAATGTATGAATGTAGATGTTGTGGTATTTCAAAACATATCCATCTTGAAGAACATGTGAATGCCCTGCTGGAGATTTCAGACTTCTGCTTGGGGATGAAATCGTTGAAAAGCCCTGATTTGGAGGAGAAAAGAGACGTCTTTGATTCTTCCGATGCGCTATCTGACCATGTTTCGGGTCTAGATATCAATGCTGTTGAGAATAATAAAAGCTGAGAGATACTCATTGGGGATCTTTTAAGTAGATCTTCTTTGGGGCATCTGAATATTATGCGGGTCGAGTCGAAGACTCCTTTGAGGTGACGGCCCTGAAGTTTTATTGAAACCTCTGGCTGGGGAATAATGGAGATGTATGTTTCCTCCGATGCACTATCTGACCAAGTTTTGAGTCTGGATATTGCTGTTATCGGGGAATGATGATCGTTGGCAGACATTCTTCTGGGGATAAATATTTACATTGGATCTGAACTATTCTTGCTCAAGGCGATGTAATTAAGTTAAACTGATTGAGATCGCTGCTCAGGGACTAACGCAATGAAACTTGGAGTGTCGGAACACTGGTAGAAGGAAATCTATACTTCGTAGGAGAAAGTTTGCAGTGAGCGATGGCATCCAGTTATCTTGACATCTTCGATAGGAATCTTGTAGCTTTCAGGAACAATATACTTCACCATGTAATCAAATTTTCCACTTGGCTGCCCCAAGGTATCGTATACAGTGAGTTTAGCTCGTATCTTGATCTTTAGTTTCTTAGACATGTCTTCACACAGATTCTCCACAGGTGATGGTTTCAGAAATAGCACTTCGCGGTTATCCATCATGCACTGAATACGTCTTCTTAACCAAGCACAACCGTCAGGTGCAGATGGGCACCAACGACAATTCTCTGGGCATCCTGGATTGACACCTGTCATACCCCAAAATTTGCCCTCATGTTTCTCGAGACATTTCATACATCCATGCTCAAGGATTCCTCAAGAGTTGATCAGACAAACTCTCTCCTAGACAATCAACCCGAACTAGGGTTTGGCATTCCTCAGATCCAGATGGACTTCTAACATCTCCAATGGTTTTCATGCCTCCTCATATGCTTCAAATATTCTCCATGTCAAGTTTCAAGCTTTACAAGTCAAGTTTCCTCAGACAATTGCTCAGATGGTTGAAAATCAGTTGTATTGGCCAAAAGTCAGCTTGGTCAACATACAGTCAAAACCGATTTTTGGTCAACATCCTCATTTTGAAGTTACATTCATCATTTGATCAAGGGTTGATCATGATTCATCAAGAAAACTCAAGATTTGCTCAAAAGTCGAACTTTCTAAATTAGGGTTTAGATGAAAAGTCAACTTAACTTTGTTGATCATAACTTCTTCATACTTTCTAAATTTTCCACAAAGCTCATTTTGAAGGAAATTCAATTCTCTACAACTTCATGTCTCACAAGAATGTCAAAAATGCTTCATTTGAGAGGTATAGCTCAAAACATTCTGGTCCTTTTCAAAGTCAACAAAAAGTCAACATTTTGTTTTGAAGATATATTGAGCATGGTAACTCCAATTGAAGTGAAACCAAAGAAATTGTTTAGAGGACTCTTAGAGCTTTCCAAAAAGTCCAAGAACTCTCAAAATGTGGAAAATTGAGCAAGATACACTATTCAGAAGTTGGGGAATTTTGGACTGATTGCACAAAAGGACATATTGGTCAAATTGCAAATTTTTCCAAATGGGCCTATAATCTTTTGATCCAAACTTGTTCATGACCTTGTTCTTGACCCATAAATGCTTGGCCTTGGTTATTTTCTATTTTTATGATTTATATTTGAATTTTATAACATTTAATTCAAAATAAATTATATAAAATATAAAATCAAATATTTTTCAAAAGGAATGATTTTATATCTTTCTAAATGTCCAAGAAGGCCCATGATCCTTACCAAATTCGTGATAGCCTTGCATTCATGAGAAAAATCATATATTTTTCAATATTTGATTTTATTTTAAATGGAAATATTTGCACATTGATGAATGGATCTTTTTCACTCTTATTGCACTCGAACTCTCCTATAAATATCAAGCATTGTACACGGCAAGAGGAGCGAAACCCTAACCTAAAAACAAGCCAAAACTCTTGCAAAATTTTCAACATTCTTGAAAATTGAATTTTCTTCTCCACCCTTTCGGCCTCTCGAGCATTCAAGCGTGCTCTAAGGGTAAGTATGAGTAAGTATACATCAAAAGCAATGATCAAAACACGCTGAATCGGTGCATATACATCCATACATGTTCAATACTTTCTTGATTTCGTATTTTTAATATCTGTGTGTTTTAATCAATTCTAATGCTTCTAACATGTTCATGAGGTTCCATATAGTAGATCTGGGCAATCGTTGTTGAGCTTGAGCGTCAGATAAATCGTTTGCCATGTTTAGGGTTTCTTGATTGTCTTGAGCCGGCACATGTCAGGCCGATTGATCAAAACTAATGCCATAAATGGACTCAGAAGGCCCGATTTAGGTGGACAAGGTCCTCCTTTTCCTTTTATTCGCGTTATTTTGCAGGTTTTATGATTTTGCTCATCGGAGAAGACGACCGGAGCTAGGGCTCCGGCGTCGTTGACGATCGAGACTCCGGCGAGGCAGCGTGGTGGCGAGCAATCGATTCGTCCATCCGGTCCACAGGGTCCACTGGCGACTCGGTTTGACTTATATTCGAGGACACGTGTTCGATTATAATCACATGTTTCAATTCCATGACACCAAGTACATTGGCCTAGTGGTAAAGCGGCGTGCGAGAGATTCTCCTACGGTCATGGGTTCGATTCACTGAGACCAGTTTACTTCTTTTCCAAAACTCAACTTATTTTCTATATTTTTCCTATTTTCTAATTATTTAATATTTTTGCATTTATTTTAATTAATTTCCACATTTTTATTCTGCATTAAAAAATCACCAAAAACATTTATTCTTCTTGCATTATTTTCCTAAAATCTTTATTTAATTTAATAAATTAAAAAATATCTTTTTGCATGCATATTTATTTTTATTTTGATTTTAGCATTTAAATCATTATAAATTAGTTTTTAATTACTAAAATGCATCTAAAAATTCCAAAAAAATTATCTTAGTATATTTATCTTATTTCCAGCATGCATTAATTTTCTCATATTAAAATTTGCATTTTTCCTAACATTTTCTCTCATTTTGATTTCATCATATTTTCCGATTTCTCGTTTGTTTCACAGGTTCATCCGATTCAGACGATTCTTCCGTTTTTTATTTCATTTTTCAATAATGTAATTGCATATGGGTTGTAATAGTTTAATTTAGGATTTTACTTTCCGCACCTTAAATTATGTATCTGCCCCGAAGCCATGTAATAGCGTAGGATTTACTTTTCGCACTTTTACATTCCGCATTTTAATTTCCGCACCCTATTCAATTGCTAGTAATTAGGCGTGTATGGCAAGATAAAATTGAACATAGCTCACTAATTTCCAAGATTAACATATCTGAATTCAACACACTCTTTCACACATGCACCCCTTAGGGTAATTCTCTCTCGTTGCCTTTCGAATTCAAATGGTCATGTCCCTCGAATGTAGAGGTATTCTAGCACCGTTGCCTTCCAAACAAATCATCATAGTCCCTTCGATACAAAGATCATAGACCCACGATGTCGCCTCCGAATACATGATCTTGACCCTCGATTGTAAGCCTCGAAAATGATGATAGTCCTTGAATGTGCTAGGATACTTCCTGAGTTGCCTTATGACCGTCAGATGTCCTTCGATTGTCCGCTTACATCCAATGAATGGAGCTACCTACTAACTAATGGTATGGCTAGCGCTATTCTAAAGGAACGTAAAATAACACGAAAATGACCAATTCAGAGTAGGTAATAAAGACTTTTAGTTGCTTGCTCTATCAAATATTTTTCACACCTCACACTTTTTCCAAGTTCAAACTCTTTTCAAAACATTTCGAACACTTTGTATACATTCCTACATGAATCATTACAAAGTCAAAGTGAAATGCCTTTTCAAAACATTTTCAAACACACGAAAGCACAAGTTTTTCAAAGTGATCTAAGAGCAACTAAGAGCCGTAGATAACTACGGATGGAAAGGGTGCTAATACCTTCCCTTTTCATAACCATTCTCCGTGCTCGAGAATCTAACGAAGGTCTTTTTCGTACTTTTACCTTCCTTAATTGGATAAAATAAAAGTCGGTGGCGACTCTTGCTATCCGCATTTGGATACAAAAATCCTAAAAGTCGAGTTCACCGTATTCTGAGCTGGCGACTCTGCTGAGAGACACCCTAAAGAGAGAATGCCTTAAGGATTTTTAGATCATCTTTCTTGTTTCTGTTTGACTTGCTTGCTTTATCTTTAAGGGTTGCTTGGGTATTATATTTGTTGGGGATCCTACACGGATCGGGTTTCCTTTTAGGTAAGTGGCATTAGATCATTGCGGCCGCTAGGCGTATAACTAAGCGGTCGATATGATGGCTACGTTAGCGTGACACTTTGGTTGTCCGATGCTCCTCATTTCCAAGTTGAGGATAGTATTTGGCTTCTGCGTGGTGTCATCAGCGCTAACTAAACTTTTAGAACCTTAATTGACCCATCTTGGCCATTAGAAGGTAGTGAGATGGCGGCTTTGGTGTAGACCGAGGTTGGTTGATACTCGATGCTACGCTCATTGAGATCGGACTTTTGGGACATTTTCGATCGACCACTTGGTAGTCGTATTGAAATAAGCGCCTCGAGAAAGATCAATGATGTGAGATTCCTAGAACCGGTTACTATTATGGGACGGGATGAACCAACTCAAACTTTTGGTGGGGTAATCACCTAGACCTCATGAAGCCTTAAACCATAGGCTCATTGTGTGAATTGTTTGTGTGTGCTATACATGACATCATGACATCATCGCATTGCATATCATATCTAACCATTTCAAGGACCTAGGGTTTATCTTTGCTCTGTTTTGTAGGTCTATGGCTTCTAGAAAGACTATCCGAATCAACTTCATGGGTATACCTTCTCATTCGAAAGAATTGGTTTGAAATTCCGACCACGCTCGGTTCATCAAAGACATGGTTATCTACTTGATTTGGTTATCTCGGTTTTGAAGAAGATATGATGCATGTCTATTCGGTTCTTTGATCCGAAGCACCATTGCTTTACATTTCAGTTATCGATTAGTTCCTACCTTGGAAGAGTTCTCTAAGCTACTTGGGATACCTATTCTTGACCAAATGCCATTCACCGGTTTGGAAAAGGTTCCTAAGTACGAAGACATTGCATCCGCCTTACATCCTAAGCGCTCAGACATTGAAGCCAATTGGGAAACTAGAAGCGGAGTTAAGGGTTTACTTTCTAAGTTCCTAATTAAGAAAGCTCGAGAATTCCTCAAAGTTATGAGTTTCCATGCATTTGAAAACATTGTGGCCTTGCTAATTTATGGTTTGGTTCTATTTCCTAACTCGGATCAATTCATAGATGTCAACGCCATCAAGTTGTTCCTTACCATGATCCGATTGCCTACTTTACTTGGGGATATCCTACATTCTCTCCACACTCGTACTACTAAGAGACAAGGCACTCTCATGTGTTGTATACCGTTACTTTCTAGGTGGTTTATTTCGCACCTTCCTCCATCAGTTTTGAAGAACGAGCAAAGGATGAAATGGTCTCAAGGTTAATGTCACTCTCATTCGGATATCCGTTGGAGTCTTTTCTCTCAAAGGACTTCACCTTCATTGGCGTTGTGGAGAATTCCCTAATGTACCACTCCTTGGTATAAGGGAGGTATTACCTACAACCTTCTCTAGCTCTCGTCGGTTTGGTTTTGCTCGAAGAGATGGTCCACATGATATGCTTCTCCAAGACATTGTGTTCGACTACAACCATGATCTCGGAATTAAAGAAGGTTCATACATGCTTGGGGCATGGTAAAGAAGGCGATACCAAGACTTTGGGGCACCAAACCCCACTCCTTGGGAACCTTACCTCAAATGGGTGCGAGCTCGAGGCTCAAAACCTCATGATGCCATTCGCGCTGTTCTACCGTGATTATGGAACTGTTGCTATAGGTGGCGTACCTATCTTTATTCTCCATCGACATGCCTATTGATTTTGAAGACTTGAAGAGATCCTGGATTCAACTAAAAGAAGAAAGGGATACCTTTGAAGCTCAGTGTTACGCAAGTGAGAAGAAAGTGCTAGAGTTGACCAAGCTACTTCACGGGGAGCGCAACATCAACGCCTACCTCGGCACCAAAAGGAAGCGCCCATGGGAGACTTGAAGCTTTATGATCTATGTTTTCTTTTATTGTTTTGAACTATCTTTTGTACTTAAAAAAAAAAAGAAAAAAAAAAAAGAAAACTAATATTTGTTTGTTCATTGCTTGTTTAACAAATTTAAATCCCTTAGAGGTCCTTGAAAACATTGCATTGCATTCACATAAACATCGCATAGCATAGCATAACATTGCATCACAGGTACATTGGAGATTGGTTTTCTCATCCTCTTGCTATTTATTTTAGCAGCAATGGCTCTCGAACAGACTGTCAAAGATCTCCAAGCTCAGAATGCTCAGTTTCAGCAGATGTTCACTAGCTTGGTCCAAGGCCAAGAAGATCTGAAAAAGCTCGTCAGCAGAAAGAAGAAGGTTGTGGGTCTACTCAACATGGGCAGACGCTACAAAAATGGTCTTAAAAGGGTCAGTCGGATTGAGTACTCTGACAACAGTGTCAAGAATGAAGGGAGTAACAAGGGTGATGGCGAAGGCAGCCAGCGTGAGCCTGAGAAAGACAGAGAAGACCACTATGATGATGACCCGGTTCGATGAAGATAACAAGTACAAGCAACTTGAAGACCGTCTGAATGCTGTGGAAAATCTGAAAATGTCCGGGCTGAATTTTGATGATCTGAGTCTTGTTCCTGGTGTTGTGATTCCCCCTAAGTTCAAAGTTCCTACTTTTGCCAAGTATGATGGCATTTCTTGTCCGAAGCTACATTTGAAGTCCTATGTTCAGAAGATCAACCCCCACACTGATGACAGAAAGTTGTGGATGCATTATTTTCAAGAGAGTTTGTCCGGGACTCAGTTGGAGTGGTATTATCAGTTAGAGAATGACCGCATCCGTACTTGGAGTGACTTGGCTGATGCTTTCTACAGACAGTATGAGTACAATGCTGAATTGACACCCACTCGCATGCAACTACAAAGCATGTCTGGGTCGTGATGAGAAGTTCAAAGTATGCTCGAAGTGGAGATCTAGCGGTGATTCAACCACCCTTGTCGATAGGGAATTGGTTGATATGTTTATGGGAACATTATCGGGCCCATTTTCAATCATCGATTGGAAATTCTTGACGGATTCACCGTGATACTTACAGGCGTGATCGAAGTTGGTATCAAGAGCGGAAAGATTCATGTAGAGTCGTCTTCAAATCTGCCAAAGAAATCGTTTGGTGGTAAGAAAGAAGCTAATCTTTGTGTGGGTCGGAAAAGCGAGCCAAGACCGAGCGCTCGATCTGTGGGCGGTTGTGATCTCGATCCTACATCGGCCTGACCTCGGCGAGACAACGCGTAGCGAGGCAGTTCTGGATTCAACGCCATTGCCATTGAAGCCTTGCAACACATGTTGAAAGCGAGTTGATTACCTTGAGGATCCTCCTCGAATGTCAACACTTCCTCCCAGTACAATCCTAATGCTAAGTGTGCTTACCATTCCAATAGCCGAGGGCGACAACGACAAGCTGTTGGGCTCTGAAGAACAAGATTCAAGACATGATTGAAGCTAAGCGATTGAGTTTGATCCTCTGTTGAGACTCGAATGTGATCAACGCTCCATGCCTAACCATGACAAGAGTTCCAATCTGTTGGTGATGATACTTATGTTTTCAACATAGATGACGACCATTCCTCGATGGTATTAAGAAGAATTTGTTGCAAGCGGTATCAATCCGGGATGCCCGGAGAATTGTCGTTGGTGCCCTGCACGATGGTTGTGCTTGGTTGAGAAGGCGTGTTCGGTGCATGATGGACAACCGAGATACTATTCACGAAACCACATGCGGCGTGTGAGGAAATGTCTAAGTTGAAGATTGACAATGCGAATGAAGCCGACCTTGGGGATACCTTGGGGCAGCCAAGTGGAAAGTATGATTACATGGTGAAGTACATTGTGCCCGGCTACAAGATTCCTATTGAAGATGTCAAAGTGGCGGGATGGGGTGTGAGTTCCCGAAGACTATCTTGATGTTAACACCGTAAGGATTTCCTCTGTGATCACATGCCTAGGGCACCCTCTCATCATTACTTCTCCAGGCAGTTCCATATTCCTCCGACAAGGCTATCCCTTGGAATTATGGGTGATGTTTACTATCATGGCGTCAAGCAAGACCACGACCATTGAAGACCTTACGATTGAAGCTTCCATTCCGACATTGACATCACGGATCGATGGGTGACCCGAACCGGAAGGTATTCTCTCCGAGATCTCTCCTCCAAAGACACGCGACTCCGGCTCGCATTCCGTACTCAACCAACATCCCGGCTCGAGGGAAAGAACGGTGACTCGTCCTGCTCGGCCGAAGTACCAAAGGAAGTTCGAAGACACCTCAAACTAGAAATGGAGAATTGAAGATTATCAAGAAGAGTGATTACAATGTGGTGGAGCAGTTGGGACATACTCCGTCCAAGATCTCCATGCTTGCTCTCTTGTGCTCGAGGCTCATACTAACGCCTTGGTGAAGTTTGAAGAATGCTCGTGTGCATGAACTACTCTTGACCAGTTTGAAGTTTGTATTGCCAGCTGGCTGCCAACAATGGCCTAGGCTTCTCGATCTTGATTTGACTCTGCGGAAGAAACATAACAAAGCCTTGCATCTACATTGAATGCAAGGCGTTACCTATCTCATGTGTTGGTGGATCGGTTACTGCTCTGAACATCCTACAGGCGCTTTGATCGCCTTGATGTCGAAGGGTTGGTTACGAGACCAGTGACATCATTGTGCGAGCTTTTGATGGTTCTAGCGAGCGATTGCTTGGAGAGCTCACTCTGCTGTTAAGTCGGTTCCCGGACTTTTGACTCTACTTTCTTTGTCATGGACATCCGTCCGACTTACTCTTGCCTACTTGGGCGCCCTTGGATACATGGGGCGGTATACCTCTACTTTGCATCAGTGAAATATCCGGTGAAAGGAAAGTTTGTTCACGGTGTGTGGTGAAGAAGAGTATATGTCGATCATCTGATCATTCCGATATCTCGAGATGGAAGGAGAATTCTTTGAGACTCCCTGTCAAGCTTTTGAAACAGTCCCCAGAGTCGTGCCTGTTGACTCTCCTGCTATTCCTGAAGTTACACAAGCTCCTCCTAGAATGGCCTCCCTAAAAGATGCTCAAGCTGCTGTTGAGGAAGGTAGTGCTATTTGGGGTCAGCTCCCTGATCTTCCTTTCAAGTTTGACAAGACTGGTTTAGGCTTCACCATCAAGGGTCGAAGATGATACGCCGCGAGCGTGACTTCCTTTCCGCATCAGCCAGTGGAATCCATGCTATAGAAAGCGGCGGCGACTTGACATCAGCAAGTGGATCTTTCCAACTCCAGATTACGGGCTCAGCAATTGGAAGACTGAAGACGTCATACCAATCTCCTTTAGTCAGGAGTAATTATTTTTGTCTTGTTTGCTTTTCGTATTTCCTTATGTTTTGAACAATAAACTCTAAAACCAGTGCCTTACCCGGGCATCATGGCTCGTTCTGAGTTTTATTTTGTCGTTTGCGTATTTTCATTCAATAAATTCGTTGGACTTTTGCATTCAATTGTGTTTTCTTTCTTTTACTTTATCACCCTTCAAAAGGCTATGTGTTCTTACACACCCACGTGATACAACTGAGAATCACTCGAATCTAGTTAATAACACTATGCTAGTGCTAGATATGACTTGATAATCCGATCTACCAAGCCGAAGATGAAAGTGAGGAAGATTGTGAAGTGCCGGAGAACTTGTCGGTTGCTACTGACAAGAAGAAGCGAGTTATCTGACCACCACGAAGAAACAAGTTGAGGTTGTAAATTTGGGTACTAACGAAGCAGAAAAGAGATCAAGATAGGAGCGGGTCTTGAGTGTTAAAGAAAGGTTGGCGAGATGCTACGAGACTATATTGAGGTTTTGCTTGGTCATACGAAGACATGCAGTTTAGACATTGATATTGTGGTACACGATTCACAAAAGAAGGTTTTCTCCCGTGAAAGCAGAAGGTCCGTCGTATGCATCACGAGATGTCGAGAGAAAATCAAAGCGAAGTTATAAACAGTTCAGCGGTTTCTTAGCATCACCTCTTATCCCAGTGGGTTACAAATGTGGTACCCGTACCTAAGAAGGATGGTAAGGTGCGAATGTGTGTGGATTACGAGACACGAACAAAGTCCGAAAGATGATTTTCCACTTCCTCATATTGATGTTACGGTTGACAACACCGCTCGATAAGGTTTTCTCCTTCATGGATGGTTTCTCCGGTTACAATCGGATCAAAATGGCTCCAAGACATGGAAGACTACTTTTGTTACGGTGGGGTACTACTGCTACAAAGTTATGCCGTTCGTCTTGAAGAGCGCGGCGCCACTTATCGTGCTATGGTGACATTATTTCATGACATGATTCATCACGAGATAGAGGTCTCGTCGGCGACATGATAGCTCGATCCTGGCGAAGAAGAGCATCTTGATCATCTGAAATTGTTTGTGGAGTTGAAGAAATACAGGTGAGACTTAACCCACAAGTGCACTTTTGAGTCGGATCGGTAAACTCCTAGGGTTTGTTGTCGATGGAAAAGGTATTGAAATTGATCCATAAGGTTAAAGCTATTAGAAATGCGACTCCCGTCTTGAGAAGGAAGTCGAGGAGGTTTCTTGGGCCGATTGAACTACATTGCAGTTCATTGCACACTAGCGCTACTTGTGAGCCAATCTTCAGTTACTAAAGAAAGATCAAGTAGTGGAATGGAGCGGCGATTGCGGATCGCTTTGACAAAATCAAGGAATACCTACGAATCCTCTATCCGATGCCGCCCCGAAGAAGACCTCTTATCATGTACTTGGCGGTGTTAGAGAACTCGATGGGGGTGTGTTGGGGCAACATGGCGAGTGCAGTCGAAAAGAGCATGCAATATACTACCTTAGCAAAAGTTTACCGGTATGAAACAAGATACTCGCAGCTCGAGAAAACTTACAGCAGCTTTAGCATGGGGCTTTCGGCTAAGACAGTATATGTTGACTCACACTACCTTGTTGATTTCTAAGATGGATCCGATAAAATACATATTTGAAAACCACTCTCTCGGAAGAATAGCAAGATGGCAAATGATCTTGACCGAATATGACATCCGATACTTCTCGAGCGATCAAAGGAAGTGTAGTAGCCGATCATTTGGCTCATCAAGCCATAGATGACTATCGATCTATGCAATTCATTTCGAGATGAAGATGTTTTGCTAGTTACGGATTGCGAAGAACCAGGACCAGACGAAGGACCTGAACAAGGATCCCGATGGACCATGGTCTTTGATGGAGCCTCAACGCACTTGGCAATGGTATTGGCGCCATCATTACATCCCTGCGATGGACACACTCCTTTCACCGCCAGATTATGTTTCAATTACTAACAACATGGCGAATCTGGCGTGCATCATGGGTATCAAAGCGCTATTGACTTAAGAATCAAATTCTTGCAGTATATGGAGACTCGGCTTTAGTGATCAGTTAAGGGCGAGTGGGATCTGAAGCATCCGATCTCATTCCGTGTCGAGCATGTTACGAGTTTGATCCTACTTGAAGAGATTACGATCACATTCCACGAGAAGAGAATCGGTTAGCAGACGCATTGGCTACTATGTCATCTATGTTCAAGGTCGAATGGGACAGGAGGCTCCCGATCATCATTGAGAAGTTTGACGAACCACATATTGTTATGAGCTTGATACGAGAGAAACCTTGGTACTGACGTGAAGAGGTATCTTGAGACTCGGGAATATCCGCAGGGCATCATCAGCGATAAGAAATTCATAAGAAGGTTTGCATCAAATTCTTCCTCGTACGGCATCTTATACAAGCGCTTGATCACGATTTGTGCTTACTCCATTGTAGACGGAAAAGCGTCGTATCATGGAAGAGTTACAGAAGGCATTTGGTACCCTCCGGTGGTCATACGATGGCTAAAAGATTACGAGAGCAGGTTACTATTGGTCCACCATGGGCCGATTGTCACCGTTATGCTCGATCACCACAAGTGCGGATATGCAGACAAAATACATGTACCTCCAGTACCTCTAAATGTTCTAACAGCTCCTTGGCCTTTTGCAATGTGGGGCATTGACATGATTGGGGAAATCAAGCCCACAGCTTCCAATGGACATCGTTTCATCCTTGTGGCAATTGACTATTTCACCAAGTGGGTAGAAGCAGCCTCGTTCGCATCTATTACCAAGAATGTTGTGGCTCGGTTCATCAAACATAATCTTATCTGTCGGTATGGCACTCCTGAAAGGATTATCACAGATAACGGCTCCAATCTCAACAACAAGATGATCACCGAACTCTGCACGCAGTTCAAGATCAAGCATCACAACTCTTCTCCTTATCGGCCTAAGATGAATGGCGCAGTGGAAGCCGCCAACAAGAACATTATGAAGATTATACAAAAGATGACAGTGACTTACAAAGATTGGCATGAGATGTTACCATTTGCTCTTCATGGTTATCGCTTTCTGATCGGACATCAGCGAGGGCTCCCTTTTCTCTTGTATACGGTATGGAAGCAGTCCTACCTATTGAGGTTCAGATACCCTCAACCAGGGTCCTCCAGGACGGAGAGTTAGGCGAAGACGATTGGATCCAGACTCGCCTTGACCAGATCAACTTGATCGACGAGAAACGACTTGCATCCATACGCCATGGACGGATCTATCGAAGCGAATGATCGGGCATTTAACAAGAAGGTCGAGCACAGGTTTACCAAGTCGGTGATCTAGTAGTCAAGCGCATCATTCTTCCACAAGGTGATCGAGGGCAAGTGGACTCCACCTATGAGGACCATTTGTAGTCAAGACGGTATTTTCGGTGGAGCTATGATACTTAGCACCATGGACGGTGAAGACTTCCCACCACATGAGCAGACATAGTCAAAAATACTACGCATAAAGAGACCCGCTGAGTCGGCGAACCTAGGCAAAAATAAGGGCATCTGGCGAACCAAAGGGTTCGGGCAAAGTTAAGGATATATACAAAACATGTACACGGCAGAGTCGAAAACACGAAAAGGCGGCTTGGGCAAAAAGGTATCCGGTGGTGAAAACCGAAAGGCGGTCTAGGCAAAAGTTAGGGATTTAAGCGTGCGACTATGTCTCTTCGGATCACACCTTCCAGGACTACTATCATTCAAGATTCAAATGGCGAAGAACAATTCAATCACTTTTCTTGACAAGAGGAGATGAGATGGTTGAAATATATAGTACTAGCATAGTTGGAACTTAACGAGATTGTTTCCACATAGCCCTTTACTTTTCTCTTGTATAAACTACTTGGCCATCGCGCCTTTCAAATAAATGCAAGTTTCTTTCTCTTTACAATTCTCGTGTGTTGTTGTTTGCATAAAGTCCAACGTCGCTTTGAATGATTATACATCCGACAATAAAAACTTGTTCAAGCATGTGAAAGGTAGACATACAAAGTAATTCTGCAGGTTCGGGAATTGAGATGATGACGAAGGTCACAAAGCATTCCCCGCAGCACTTCATCCCCAGCGAGATATCCATCCCGTGATATCCTTCAACAATTCCCCTTTCCCGGCAGCGATAGTATCGGACTTGGAACTTGGTGGATAGTGCCGGAGAAACCTACCCCTTATACCTCGGCCCGGAGATTACAGCGGGCCCCGGATCCTTAACCGGTCTCTCGGTAGCTATCAAGCTCTCCGGCCAAGATTTACACCTAAATCCCGATGAGCGCTTTATCAAAATACCCTTGACGGGATCTACGCTAGATTCCCCGAGTACATCTAACTCCCCGCGAGGTTATGCATGAGATCTTCACGGTAGCGTTACTCGATCTTCATCATCCTCAGCAGTATCTAGGCTCAAGACTTGGTCAGATAGTGCATCGGAGGAATCAAAGTTGTCACCTTTCTCCTTCCCCAAGCAGGGTTTTCACTCACTTCATTATCAAGCAGAACATCCACATCTTCCTCAAGATGGATATGTTTTGAAATACCGCAACATTCATCATTCATGCATTATTCATACTTCATACATATGTCATTCATACACATTGTCATGCATCATACTTTGCATAAAACTAACAATATTCTATCAAAGTTTCTCTTGTTTTCTCCAAAGCAGGTGAAAGTCACTTACAGCGGTCCAATTAATACCGAATCGGACGGAAAACTATACGAGCGACCCGCCGGTGTCCTCCGACAACGGATCCAGGATTAATACCCGAAGCTAGACGGGAAACCTTATCCGAACGATCACATGGTATCCTCCGATAACAGGCAGTGGATCAACACCCGATGCTGACGAAATATCCACATTACATCCCCGAGTAGTCGACCGAAGAACTATTCGACTCCTTCTTATTATCAGCAGCAACTAAGTGCGGCGTCGACTCGGTTGCCTGGATGACATCTTAAGCCCATCTCCGACTACTTGTCAACAACTCCACTCAAAGTGGACACGAGTCTAGCGTCGACTCCCTCGGATGGCATCCTAAGCCGTCTCCTTCCGGAAGCATCTGAGCCTAGCATCGGCTCACTCCCCGCATCGGTCTTTCAATGGCATCTTAAGCCCATCTCGCCGGTTCCCCTATTCGTAACAAACCTCGAGTCTAGCGTCGACTCATTCCCGGCGATTCTCAAATGGCATCTATAAGCCCATTCCGCATCATCGATCAGCGGCGGTGCAAATTTTCGGTGTACTCGGTGTTGATCATCTTCACCTCAGGTCACGAAAGGCAAGGCATGCCAATCTAACCCTTCGATTACAAGAAGATTGAGCAGGGGCATTGTCATACCCAAAATTTGCCCTCATGTTTCTCGAGACATTTCATACATCCATGCTCGAGGATTCCTCGAGAGTTGATCGGACAAACTCTCTGAGCAATCAACCCGAACTAGGGTTTGGCATTCCTCGAGATCGAGATGGACTTCTAACATCTCCAATGGTTTCATGCCTCCTCATATGCTTCAAAGATTCTCCATGTCAAGTTTCAAGCTTTACTGAAGTCAAGTTTCCTCGGACAATTGCTCGGATGGTTGAAAATCGGTTGTATTGGCCAAAAGTCAGCTGTGGTCAACATCTGATCAAAACTTCGATTTTGGTCAACATCCTCATTTTGAAGTTACATTCATCATTTGATCAAGGGTTGATCATGATTCATCAAGAAAACTCAAGATTTGCTCAAAAGTCGAACTTTCTAAATTAGGGTTTAGATGAAAAGTCAACTTAACTTTGGTGATCATAACTTCTTCATACTTTCTCGAAATTTTCCACAAAGCTCATTTTGAAGGAAATTCAATTCTCTACAACTTCATGTCTCACAAGAATGTCCAAAAAATGCTTCATTTGAGAGGTATAGCTCAAAACATTACAGGTCCTTTTCAAAGTCAACAAAAAGTCAACATTTTGTTTTGAAGATATATTGAGCATGGTAACTCCAATTGAAGTGAAACCAAAGACATTGTTTAGAGGACTCTTAGAGCTTTCCAAAAAGTCCAAGAACTCTCAAAAATGTGGAAAATTGAGCAAGATACACTATTCAGAAGTTGGGGAATTTTGGACAATTGCACAAAAGGACATATTGGTCAAATTGCAAAATTTTCCAAATGGGCCTATAATCTTTTGATCCAAACTTGTTCATGACCTTGTTCTTGACCCATAAATGCTTGGCCTTGGTTATTTTCTATTTTTATGATTTATATTTGAATTTTATAACATTTAATTCAAAAATAAATTATATAAAATATGAAAATCAAATATTTTTTTCAAAAGGAATGATTTTATATCTTTCTAAATGTCCAAGAAGGCCCATGATCCTTACCAAATTCGTGATAGCCTTGCATTCATGAGAAAAATCATATATTTTTCAATATTTGATTTTATTTTAAATGGAAATATTTGCACATTGATGAATGGATCTTTTTTCACTCTTATTGCACTCCAAACTCTCCTATAAATATCAAGCATTGTACATAGCACAAGAGGAGACGAAACCCTAACCTAAAAAACAAGCCAAAACTCTTGCAAAATTTTCAACATTCTTGAAAATTCGAATTTTCTTCTCCAGCCCTTTCCAGCCTCTCTCAAGCATTCAAACGTGCTCTAAGGGTAAGTATGAGTAAGTATACATCAAAAGCAATGATCAAAACACGCTGAATCGGTGCATATACATCCATACATGTTCAATACTTTCTTGATTTCGTATTTTTAATATCTGTGTGTTTTAATCAATTCTAATGCTTCTAACATGTTCATGAGGTTCCATATAGTAGATCTGGGCAATCGTTGTTGAGCTTGAACGTCGGAATCGTCGTTTGCCATGTTTAGGGTTTCTTGGACTGTCTTCTTCGAACCGGCCTGTACAGGCCGATTCAGTCAAAACTAATGCCATAAATGGACTCAGAAGGTCCGATTTAGGTGGACAAGGTCCTCCTTTTCCTTTTATTCGCGTTATTTTGCAGGTTTTATGATTTTGCTCATCGGAGAAGGCGGCCAGGAGCTAGGGCTCCGGCGTCGTTGACCGTCGGACTCGGCCGAGGCCGCGTGGCGGCGAGCAATCGATTCGTCCATCCGGTCCACAGGGTCCACTCATGACTCGGTTTGACTTATATTCGAGGACACGTATTCGATTATAATCACATGTTTCAATTCCATGACACCAAGTACACATTGGCCTAGTGGTAAAGGCGAGATTCTCCTACGGTCATGGGTTCGATTCTGCTGAGACCGTTTACTTCTTTCCAAAACTCAACTTATTTTCTATATTTTTCCTATTTTCTAATTATTTAATATTTTGCATTTATTTTAATTAATTTCCACATTTTATTACGCATTAAAAATCACCAAAACATTTATTCTTCTTGCATTATTTTCCTAAAATCTTTATTTAATTTAATAAATTAAAAAATATCTTTTTGCATGCATATTTATTTTTATTTTGATTTTAGCATTTAAATCATTATAAATTAGTTTTTAATTACTAAAATGCATCTAAAAATTCCAAAAAAATTATCTTAGTATATTTATCTTATTTCCATGCATTAATTTTCTCATATTAAAATTTGCATTTTTCCTAACATTTTCTCTCATTTTGATTTCATCATATTTTCCGATTTCTCGTTTGTTTCACAGGTTCATCCGATTCAGACGATTCTTCCGTTTTTTATTTCATTTTTCAATAATGTAATTGCATATGGGTTGTAATAGTTTAATTTAGGATTTTACTTTCCTTTTTAAATTATGTATACGCCCGAAGCCATGTAATAGCGTAGGATTTACTTTTCGCACTTTTACATTCCATTTTAATTTCACCCTATTCAATTGCTAGTAATTAGGCGTGTATGGCAAGATAAAATTGAACATAGCTCACTAATTTCCAAGATTAACATATCTGAATTCAACACACTCTTTCACACACAAGGGTAATTCTCTCGTTGCCTTTGATTCAAATGGTCATGTCCCTCGAATGTAGGGTATTCTAGCACCGTTGCAAACAAATCATCATAGTCCCTTGATACAAAGATCATAGACCCACGATGTAGCCTCCGAATACATGATCTTGACCCTCGATTGTCGCCTACGAAAAATGATGATAGTCCTTGAATGTGCTAGGATACTTCCTCTGGTTGCCTTCTATGACCGTCAGATGTCCCTTGATTGTCCGCTTACATCCAATGAATGGAGCTACCTACTAACTAATGGTATGGCTAGCGCTATTCTAAAGGCGATAAAATAACAGAAAGCGACCAATTAAGGTAGGTAATAAAGACTTTTAGTTGCTTGCTCTATCAAATATTTTCACACCTCACTTTTTCCAAGTTCAAACTCTTTTCAAAGCGAAACATTTCCGAACACTTTGTATACATTCCTACATGAATCATTACAAAGTCAAAGTGAAATGCCTTTTCAAAACATTTTCAAACACAGAAAGCACAAGTTTTTCAAAGTGATCTAAGAGCAACTAAGAGCCGTAGATAACTACGGATGGAAAGGGTGCTAATACCTTCCCTTTTCATAACCATTCTCCGTACTCGAGAATCTACGAAGGTCTTTTTACTTTTACCTTCCCTTAATTGGATAAAAATAAAAGTCGGTGGCGACTCTTGCTATCCGCACATTTGGATACAAAAATCCTAAAAAGTCAGTTCACCGTATTACAACACCGACTTGCAGTAAATTCTTCTTAATAGTCATCAGAGGAACAGTCAAGTCATCTATATTAAAAACATAAGGGTTCTTGTCAATAGCATTGGAACTTTTGCCATGGTTAGGCATTGGCGCATTGATCACATTCAGAGCCTCAGTAGGAGGATCAAACTAAATCTCTTTAGCTTCGATCATGTCTTGAATCTTGTTCTTGAGCCCAGCGATTTGTCGATTATGGGTACTGGAATTTGTTGGAGTGGTAAGCACACTTGGCATTAGGATTGTATCTTGGAGAGGAAGTGTTGATGTTTTGAGGAGGATCCTGTCATACCCCAATTTTTGACCTAATATACCACCTTACATTTGCATGCATAACTAACGATTCGAACGAATAATCGGGTGTAGCATTCACAGGTCAAAATTAGGGTTTCATCAGATTTTCATCTGATTCAAGAGCCAACCAATTAGGGTTTGAGTTTTCCTCACTCCATTTGATCTATCTTGATCAAATCATCACCTTTCCATCCTCAGATATCAAATTCTCTCACAGATCAATCAAGGATCGACCAATTAGGGTTTTGATGGTGTGAGAATTCTCGACTTTGAAGCGGTGGATGACTTTTTGGATAGAGATTGGTCATCATATCTTAGATATAACCTCTTGACCTAATTTCTGGATTCAAATCATCACAGAAGTTCACAGAATTCATCAGTCGTTTTCAGAAACATCTGATGAAATTTCATCTGCACAGAAAAGTCAAACTTTGACTTTTGGTCAAATTTTTCAAAACAAAACTTTTTCAATCATCAAAATACTTCAAATGATCCATCATGATCATCAAAAAACAAAGAATTTGGAAAAGTCAACAAAAAGTCAAAATTTCTATAACTTAGAAAAATTTATAAGTGTTGAAATTTTACATTTTTTCCAAACTTCAAGCCAATTTTTCACCTAGTTCCAATTGGAATTTGGAAAAACTCAAAACATGAAAGTTGTAGATCATGGAAAAATCTTTCCAAAATGTCCAAGAACTTCAAAATCCATGAAGGCTAGCTATGTTTTTGAAATTGAAACCAAAGGCGCCATGAAACTTGATTTTCAAAATCCACAACTTCAAATTATAGGTCATTTTTGTGTTTCTTCATCTAGAAGCCTTCTAACCTTGCCAAGTGGATAGATGAACTGATAAATATCAGTTAGAGGAATGATTGAGAGGATTGGATCAAGTTTGGATAAATATAGCACATGGTGAAAAAAAGGAAGTTTCCTTTTTTGGTAAAAAACCAATCTTGCCCTCTAAGTTATCTTTGAGTTACCAAATGCCATGTACTTCCTTGCCTAACATTTCAGAGCTTCTTGCCTATAAAAGGATGGCATTTCAAGCTCAAATCAACACCAAAAAATTACTTCACCAAATCCATGCTTTTCCACTTTCTTGAAAATTAAGCAACATGAGCAAAATTGCCAAACATGGCATTTTCAAAAATTAGTTGAAAACATGATAAATATTGGTGTCCAACATGTTGCATAATCACTATGGAACTTGTTGCAAACTTAAAATCAACATGAACTAAGCTTAAAACCAGTTTTCAATTTCCAATTTTCTCAAGACTTCAAAACTGCCTAAGCTTTCAAATTTGGATTTTTGCTGGATCAAACCATGTTATGATCACTCAAACATCATCACCATATATCATATGAGTGATCCAGATCATTGGTTATAATCTGTAACACCATTAACTTCGATTTGAGTTCTGTTTTGATTGCGAGGTTGACTTGGTTTGGGCGATTGGGAAGGATTCAAAGCCGACTAATCATCCTCTGACATCCATACATGCGATGAAGCTTAAATGATCAGAAACAAGAGCGGAAGTACTCTAGAACAGTTTCGATCTTCACTTTTCCAGGTATCCATATGAACTTCAAACTCCATATTCCTTGCACCATTTGAGAAAAGCTCACGGCCAATCTCTTTCTGCACCTCTAACGATCATAAGCCCTCAATAAAATCAAACAATCATCAACCCTGAGTCATTTAATTTGATTTCTCGGTTTCTAGGGTTCTTGAGTTCCGAAATTCAAACATGATAGGGAATATAAATGAAATTAACATCTACTATCATGTTCGTGGTACAAAATCGATCAAGTTTGGTTTTACATCATGCCATTTGGTTGAGAAACAAAGATTTTAGGTTGAATTCGTGATTACGAAAATCAAAACATGAACCGAGCTAGCAGCGTGTTCTTGGTGTTCTTCATTTCAAAATTCAAACAATCCAGCGCCTTGTCTACGCGTGTTTTAATCCACTCACACACGGTCGCGTTTGGTCTAGTGGTCCTGGCTTGCTCTTAGTCCTTTCGCCGCGTCCCACTCAATGGTCATGGGTTCAAAACCCAGCAAGACCATTCTTTTTATAACTTATCAATATTTTCATGTTTTTTTTATCAAACTTCAACAATTTTTTTAACCAATCAAAACTTCTCATTTTGAGATGATTTTTTGCACACTTGTCATTTAATATATATATTTTATGATTATGTCAAAAAAATCCAAAAATATTTTCATCGATTAAATTTTAATCGAGCAGCAGCGTTCGACTTGTTTCAAACCTCCTTAAAAGGTGAATTTTTCAAGTTTTCGACTTCCGATTTTTTTTTTTTCAAAACTTCTCATACATCAACCTCACATCTCAAAACATTTTCAAATCACTTTTCAAAACATTTCATCAAACTTGCATCTTTTTACCATGATCGACCGATTGAGCGATAAAGCGATTTTATCTTCTCTCGAATTTCTCGATCGATCATGGGCCTCCCTTATGGTGTAAGTCCCAACCCTTTATGTACATATTTAGTTTTACTTGTACATACTCAAAATCATCATTGTCAATATTCAAACATAAACAAATTTCTTTCATTTGTTTTCATTCGTTTGTTTATACGCCGATGCCATTGGTATTGAAAGGAGCATTATTCCTGTGAATACATTTTCAAACCAATGGGCCTCCATCACGGTGTAAGTCCCATAACATTCTTTTATGTACATAATATTTCTTTGTACATATCAAACTTTTGTCAAATCACATTTTACAAAGTTTCATCATACATATCTGAATATTCATTTTATACTCAAGACGAAACTTGATCGTTTGTTTTCCTTTCACTTGTGTATACTCAAACCCATAGTCTTTTGTGTACATATTTTCTGTGTACATATCAAATACTTTTCATACAAAATTTTATCTGTACATAACACAGATACATTCTTTTTGTAAATACTCAAACACAGATAAACTTCGATCATTCGTTTACATTTCATGTATATACACTAAATACCATTGATTTTGAAAAGTATTATTCCACTGGCTGTTTTCAAATCAATGGGCCTCTCTTACAGTGTAAGTCCCAACCCTCCTATGTACATCCACCTTTGTCTGTACATAAAAACTCGTTCGTGTACGTATTCACTTTCTTGTACACAATTCAAACTTGTTTATATTTCCTTCATAAACTCCTGCAAATAAACATCATGCATTGTTTATATTTCCTTCATAAACTCCTGTGAATACATATCACACACACACTTGTTTATATAACTGTTCAGTTGTTAACATAACAATTAGTCTAACCATTAGGCTCCCCACAGAGTTAGCCTCCGCTTGGGCTTCATACAAGACAACTCATCACCAGTTGAGTTTAGCCTCTGCTTGGGCTTCATACAAGATAATCTATCCCCGCCGGTCACCTTCTCTTGGGCTTCGTACAAAGAAACTCTCCCTGCGAGTTAGCCTCGCTTAGGCTTCATATAAACAACACTCCTGTTGAGTCGACCTCCTCTTGGGCTTCGTTCAAAAGAACTCCTCATTGAGTTTAGCCTTCTCTTGGGCATCATACAATGAAAGAGATAGGAAATCTCTTATGACTCCTCTTGGGCTTCAATACAAAGAATCACTGCGCTAAGATAGAACCACGAAAGGATGGTTTCTCGGTGAAATCACTTTCAAAATCACCATAGAGTAAAATTTCCGGTGAAATTGCTCTTATTCACAAAGGATGATTTCTCGGTGAAATCCCTTTCAAGCCAATGACCATACCTTATAGCTTCCTCTTGAGCTTCATACAAGGACCCTCGATGACCTCGATGACCCTCGGAATGCCTCCTCTTGGGCTAACAATACAAGGACCCATGGGCTTCTTAAAAGCATCCTTTAATCCATCAATTTCTCCTCGAGATTTAGACATCTATCATCTCTATGGAAGAAGTATCTCATCTATCACATTACATACGGTAAAAACTTTTCAAACTTTTCAAACTTTTCAAACAAAAACATCTCTTAACGATGAAGTGGTAGCGCTTGTACACTCAAGCAAAACACCCTGCTTACAGTTAAAGATTCAATCATCTTTTCAAAACATCTTTCTTAAACATGTAAGTGGTAGCGCTTGTACACTCAAGCAAAACACCTAATACTTCGACGAAAGATTTTAATCAACAACTTTTCAAAAATGTATGTGATGAAATAGATTAAATACATTTTCATTAAGATGACATTTATACATCTCTTACTAACTTCCGTTGCTTTCCACTAGCATAAGTGGGAACTACGATTGCTCGACTTTCTCAACATCCTTTTGAGAATCGTGAGGCCTGAGGTCTCATCCTTGTCGAGCAAATTTCTATCTCCCGGACCAAACAAACCATAGAACCACAGTCAGATCCAGCTACAAATGATTCCCACTAGGGGATATGTGTCGGAAGATCCACGGATCTTTGCGAGCACAATAATAATAACCTAGAATCTTAAATAACCTATCATTTCTTAAAATCCCAGGAGAAACTTTCCCAATCATAGAAATAGCAATTAAAAACACAAGGATCAAACATATTCATATATAAAAAGCTGGATAACCATATATATTTAGGATGCTCCATCATTCCTTTATATAACAATCCCCTTACTCGGAATCTCCCCGATGCGTTCGTCTAGTTTGCGCTAGTCGTTCGCATACCAATATCAATTGAGGGTATTTCACTTTCCCTTTTCATAATCATTAAATCATCTTTCTTGTGTTGAAAATAATAAAGCTTGATGCTCGCGGCATCTTTATAAACAAATCAAAGATTTAAATCGTTGCGTGCGGAAGATCCGAACTCCGTTCGCATCCTCGGTAGCGTCACCTTTTAGCAGGGGAAAAATGGCGACTCTGCTTTGAGATGCGTTGAAACTTTGATTTTCAAAAAAGAAAGCAGCGTTACTACGTCGAAAGCAACAAGCTTTTTTTGTTCAAAAGAAAAGAAAGGGATAAGCTTTTCATTTTGCATATATCTGTTTTTCTTTATTGTGTGTTTGCGATTTCACTTGATGGAAAGAAATCTAACGATTTAAGAAACATTTTAAGATCTAGGTGGAGGTAATGTCGTGAGGTTCAATGCTTTCGAAGTTAATATTTCCTTGATGGAGGTTATCTTGAGGGTATTGTGTTTAGCGGTAATTGCGAAACGTATTTTGGAGAACTTAAGAAATTGAGTGGACTGTAGAACACATAAACCATCCGGCCATTAGGATGTAGTGCGAGAGATTATTGGTGTAAGCCTAGAGTAATTGTCATGCGATACTACGATCAGGCGAGTTTCTCTTGAAAATATTATTAGACCATCGAGTATTCACCAAATCCAATAATGTTTTGAAGGGGAGTGTTGAGCCTGTATTATCAGTAGAACCCGTTTCACAGATGAATAAGCCCTTAGAACTTAACCACGTTGATTCTTATCGTTGGCTTCATGCTCGTGACTTCGAACGCTTGCCCGTGTGTATAACTACTAACCATGTTTGCCGCATTCATGCATTCATTCATTCATAAAAAAAAAAACTTCATTTCTCTTCCCATTTCCAAAGAATTTAGAGATGTTTTCTTTGTAAAATATTTTAGGTTAGAGTGATGGACGTCAGAGGAAGATTCACCAAAAGATACAGTTTTAGGATTCCTGATGTAGGAAAGTTGAAAGAGTTAGCCTCCTTGGTAGAAGATCCCTCGGTTTGAGCGCTATGGAACTCTTTTAACTCTTACGAGCATGCGTTGATGAAGGACTTCTCAAAACATTCGTTCGGTTCTACGATCCGATCTATATTTGTTTCACTTTCCACGATTATCGATTGATGCCTACTTTGGAAGAGTACGCGCATATCCTAGGTATCTCGATGTCGGACAAAGTGCCTTTCAATGGTTTGGAAGCCATTCCTAAGTCACAATCATTGCAACAATGACTCATTTAAAGAAACACGAGATAGACAAAACCTAACTACCAAAGGAAAACTCTTAGGGTGACTTCAAAGTTCCTAATGGAGAAGGCTCTCAAGTTCTCTGAAGCGGGTAGTATGGTAGCCTTTGAAGCTATTTTAGCTTTACTCCTCTATGGATTGGTGTTGTTTCCCAGCGTCCCAAATTTCGTTGATATTAATTCCATAAGGATCTTTCGATTGGAAATCCGTTCCCTGCTTGGTGACACGTCGTCTCTATTCATCATAGGAATCGTCAAGGAGATGGAACTATCGTGTGTTGTGTACCTCTGTTTTCAAATGGATTACCTCACATTTCCTAAATCTCTATCTTCCTGAAAACAAAGGCAGTGGCATTGGTCCGGAAGACTCATGTCTCTACAACAGCGATATCCATTGGTATACTTTGGCAAACAATGAGATGGAAATCATTGAGAGTTGTGGAGAATTTGCCAGCGTACCTCTCATTGAGTACGAAAGGGGAATCAACTACAACCCATTCCTAGAAAAGCGTCATCGGATATGCAAATTACGGTAAACCTCCGGTTTCGGTGAAAGCTACTTCTATCATGAAGGAGAGATTCCTAAGTTGAAAGCTAGGATGATTAAAGCTTGGCATCACATCCGAAGGAAAGGAAAGGAAAAAAAAGCAATTGTGTAGCCATGAAACCTACACTTCTTGGATAAAGAAAAGCGAAGGAATTCGAATGCCTTACGCTTATGAGGATCCCATGTTCTCGATCGCTTCCAATCGACAAATTTTCCGTTGGTGTGGGAGAATACCAGAGGCCTTGACCAAGATAAGGTTTGAGAAGGAAGCTTTGGAAAGCAAATTCCTCAAGACTAACCTTGAGATTGAGAAGCTCGAAGCAAGTCAAAACATGAAAAGGCGCTCTACTTCCGGGATGAATGGCTCATGGAAAGATGAGAAGATTCGCGGAAGGATAGCGCAATCGAATCGTCAAGGAAGGAAAAGAAAGCTTGAGGAGATGACAACACGATCTCGCTCCCAACAGTGGAAGAGTCATTTGCAAGCTAAAAGCTGAGAAAGCCAAACTAAAAGCTCACTATGGGAAGGAAATCCTGAAGCTGAAGCTGCATCAAGCCTTTGGATCGTCATCCGACGAAGATGTTTAATTAGTTTAATTTAGTTTGTAATTTTATCATTTGTTGTATCATTTGTGTGAGCAATGCTCCAGCAAAAAACAATTGTTGTAATCTTCCTTCATTAATCAATAAAATTCATGTTTTCCATCCAAATATTTGCCAGAAATATCTCGTTTAGTGTAAATTCTTTGGAAATTTCTTTTCTTTACAAATCATATTCATGCATCATACTTTGCATTTGAGTCTGATTAGATGCGATACTTTCACTTTTCCGGCTTTCACGACTTTTCTAGCTTGAGCAGTTCGAACAAATAGAAAGATCGTAAGCTATCGTCTTAGAGTTTCTCATTGCGTCCATGACCAACTCGAACATCGATACGGATCAAAAGAAGAAAAGTAATGGAGAATTTTGAACAAGAAAGCGTTGAACTCCGTAATGCGGTAACCACACTACAAGGAGAAGTGGAGAGACTCACGTCTTTGGTCAATTAAAGCCACGGTAGCAAAAGTCAACAAAGCGTCGGCGGTCAAAACCAAATAGCAACTTCGAGGATACTCTACTCCGTTTCATCTTCGATCGATGGTTCACCTTTTAACATGCGAGGCTATCCATGGGGAATGCCTTTTAACCCGGCATTGGGTTCGAACCGACTTCTCAAACAACCTCGCTTGAAATACCTACTTTGCGGCGAGCTTCGTTCACTCCTGGCGTGGAATGACTTTTCCACAAGTAACAATGTCGGTTTCTCAACCGATCATGTTGAACTCAGCTTCCGTAGTGCATGCTACCACAGACGAAGAAGTTCATCACACCGAGAAATAACACGAGCTCGTGGTTCAATGGAGAATCTCGAGAACGACTTCTCAAAATGCGACTTGAGATAAAAAGCGATTCGAGGGAAAGAATTGTTTGGAAAAAACGCCCAGGACTTGTGCTTAGTTCCTCGCGTAAAAATACGCAAAATTCAAAGTCCGACTTTGAAAAGTACAAAGAAATTCACATCCGCAAAGCCATCTCACGATGTATGCCGGAAAATGTCTACCTCAATGAGGATCATCGATTGCTAATCCATTACTTCGGGATAGTCTCACGGTGCCGCGAAGTGGTATATGGGTTTAGGCAGCACGAATATCAAACATTCAACGACCTAGGCAAAGCCTTTATCCAGTACAAATTCAACTTGGATATGGCTCATAGGGATCGACTCCGTTCCATGTCTCAAAAGGAAGAGACATTTAAGGAATATCTTGTGCGATGGAGGAAATTGCTGCCCAAGTCAATCCGCCCTTGGAAGAGAAAGAGATGACTAAGGTATTCCTCAATACTCTTGGTCCATTCTACTATGAGAGAATGATCGCTAGCGCTCCAGGAGACTTCAATGAAATGGTAAGCATGGGAATGCGACTAGAAGAAGGGGTTCGGACAGGACGTCTAACCAAGGAAGTAGGGTCTTCTAGTAGTACCAAGAAAGTTGGAACCAACTTCCCAAGGAAGAAAGAACATGACGTAGGAATGGTGTCCCAAGGGAAACCACGCAAAAATGTCATTCGACAAAGACAGGTAGCTGCCATAGCCCCCGCTGTCAACACAACTCCAAGAATTGCTCCGCAATTTCAACAAAATCAACAAACTCAACAGCCTCGTCAACAGGCTCAACAGTTTCACAATCCAAACCGTACGCCTCGAGTCACACAGTTCGACCCGATTCCTATGACGTACACAGAACTTTACCCTGCGCTAATAGAAAGGAATCTAATACAGACAAGGTTACCACCTCCGGTCCCTGAGAAGCTACCATGGTGGTACAAAGCTGATGTTTCTTGCCCTTTTCACCAAGGCACGGGCCATGACCTTGAGCATTGCATAGCATTGAGGCGGTACAAGATTAGTGAAGACTAATCTTCTTTCCTTGAACATAGTCCGAATGTGCAAGCAATCCACTTCCAGTCATAGTGGACACTCGGTGAATCTAATACTAAGGAATACGACGGTACCTTGTCACGACGTAAGCTTAGTCGGAGAAACTTGGTACACCTCCATGAATCGTCTGAGGCGCTTTTACTAAGCATGATTATGCAGCTTGCCATATCTGCTCCAAGGATATTCAAGGGTGTTACACCATAAGCGGATATCCAACATTTGTTGAACATTGGTGATCTACAAATTTAGAAATAGAGCGACCATGGCGTAAATACAATAGGGTATTTTCCATGAGCTTTTAGTCTCGAGATATCAACTCGGAAAATCCGAGTAGCGTTGTGATCCCTTGTTTCAACATGCGAGCATGTAGAGATCACGTCTGCGGTCCAACATCTCCTTTGGTAATTTGCCCGTCTGGTCCTGTTCCGTACAGTTCTACTAGAGCAATTCCTTACCAATACAATGCAACCTTGATAGAAGATGGGAAGAAACCTCGCCTCGCTTTCACCAATGTCAATATAGATCGGACGGTGACAAGTGGGCGAGTTCATGCTCCATACCACCAAAACCACCTGCAATTCTGTTGTTAAAAATAACCCGGTTAGCATATCATTGAGAATCACAGCGATTCCCATTGCTAAACCAAGCACAAACATTGGCTCTCTGATAGAACCAACATCAACTCGGACTTTGTGAGATCTGAAACTAATCAAGAAGAGCGAATATCGAGTCATAGACCAATTAATGCGACTCCTTCAAAGATTTCAATCATCTTTACTCCTCGACTCGAAGCTCACCGAAGCTTTGATGAGTACTAGACCAGGCTTATGTGATCATGATGTGACTACGAGACCAATTTGGGGATCGTCTCAACATAACTGACTGCAACAATCGAGTTTATGTGAAGAACTTCGAGGAAGGAAAGATCACAACTTGGCACATTTCAATGATTTGCCAATCAGATTCTTTGTCAAATGTATTGGTAGACACGAGTTCATCCTAAACGTCATGCCAAAGGCGACTTTAGCTCGTTTAGCTTACAAGGAGCAATGAAGTTCAGCGACATCATAGTAAGAGCTTTTGATGGATCGAGAAAGTCGGTTATTGGTGAAGTTGATCTCCGATGACAATTGGCCCTACGCGTTCCAATTACCTTCCAGTCATGGGCGTGCCGTGCATCTGATTGCTTGCTAGGAAGACCTTGGATCCACGATGCGGGGCGGTAACTTCTACTCTCATCGAAATTAAAATTCACGATAAGCGGAAAGTTGGTAACCATCAGTGGCGAACAAGCTTTGCTTGTAAATCATCTATCTAGTTTCTCTTTCATCACGGCTAATGACATTGAAGCGCCGTATCTCCCAGAAAATCCGTTAGAAGATGAATCTACTAAAAATAGGTCATCTATCTCTTCGTATAAAGAAGTGGCACAAATGGTGAAAGATGGCAATGCTCAAGGATGGGGGCAAGTTATCAAACTTGTCAAGAATGAAACGAAAGCTGGACTTGGGTTTACACAGTATTCTCAAAGCGAAAGATGAAGCACTTTCCCGATCAAGGAAGTATTTCATAGTGGAGTTTCTTAAACCCTATTCCAAAGAGGTTAATGTTGTAACCATTGAAGAGGATGAAGGATCCATCGAATCGAAGTGGAGCACTTACTTGAACGATACGAATATGTCTCGAGAAGAATTGCAACCAGATCAATTCAAAATATGTCCTTGCAAAGGCATAAAAATCCGCTTTATCCAGTGAGTTTGGGATACCTTGGGAGAACAAGTGGTAAGTATGACTACATGGTGAAGTACTCTGCGAAAGCTCAAAATCCGGATCGAAGATATCCACCCACGGGATGGGGTGATGACTTTGAATACCCTAGTCGGTCGAAGAGGATATGCATCTTCTCGCCTAATCAACAAATCGAGGTCCCAAATGAAGATCTGCTTCACACATCATGGAGTTTACAAACCGGATCACGGTTATCACTACATCAACATGATCACGAAGATCAAGAATATGACTCGGGATACGATCTAGAAAGTGTCGCCGACAGCGAGTCTCTTCACTCGGATGGAAGGAACATCCCGATTATTCAACAGGATCAGGAAGTACAAAGGCTAGCTCGCTTCGATCATCAATCAAGAAGATCGCTTTAGACACAAAGGCAAAGGCCATCGTCCAGTCTTCAAAGCTGCTCGACAACAAAGTTTACTCAAGGGTTAAACCAAGTGGAAATTACGGATTATCTCGATATCCAAGGAGTTCGTCACTATTGGAAACACAGTGAAGTTAGGACTAATGTTCATAGTTCTAAGTAGTTTATCTTTGCTTTTGTTTTGAACTCTACTTAGCGAAGAGATGTTTTATAGGGTTTAGTTTTAAATAATCTCTCTTTGTCTTGCCCAAGACAAATGAGTTTTGTATTTAAGGGCTCTGTTCATATTGTGAATCATAAATAAAATGCGTTGTTTTGATTCCACACTTTGTGTTTATTTTTCATTTTACCCTTTCTTGGAAATGATAATCCTAAAAAAAAACACAATGAAAAAATCATCATAATAAAAAAATTAATCTGCTTACACTTTCAAAAAAAAAATCTCTCTTTAATCAAAAATAAAATCAAAATATGCAGATTAAACAAATGGACAAATCCATTGAAAGCAATAACTCTATGCTCTCTCCCAACTTCGAAATCCCCTGCGAAGTCGCTGAAGGTTGAAGAGATCCGGATGAAATTTCTAGGTTGCTAAGGCACGAGAAAGGATCATTCAGCCTCATAAAGAACCTCTGAAGCAATCAACTTGGTTTTAGGAAGATAAAAAGTAAATATCAGCTTCACTTGACAATGTCAAAAGCGATAAGTCTTCTCAAAGAATACGTTGATGTGTTTGCTTGGTCTTACCGGGACATGCCGGGTTGGATACCGGCATAGTAGCATCACTTGCCGTTAAGACCAGTGTCCATGATTAAGCAAAAGCGAGAAGAGTTTACCAGAAATGGTGACAAAATCGAGAAAGGAAGTCCAAAACATTTCGCTGGTTTCCTCGTCATGAATATCCTCAATGGCTAGCCACATAGTACTGTCTCCAAAAGATGGCAAGGTCGAATGTGTGTTGACTCAAGGTTTGAACAAAGCTAGTCCAAAAGATGACTTCCCACTACCACATATTGACATGCTAGTGGACAGCACTGCAAAATTTAACATCTTTTCCTTCATGGACGGTTTCTCTGGTTACAATCAGATCAGAATGGCTCCCGAAGATATGGAGAAGACATCGTTTATCACGCCATGGGGTACTTTTTGCTACAAGGTAATGCCATTTGGATTAAAGAATGCAGGCGCAACTTACCAGAGGGCAATGACTACTCTCTTCCATGACATGATGCATAAAGAGATCGAAGTCTACGTTGATGATATGATAGCAAAGTCTGACACAGAAGAAGAGCATATAGACTATCTCTTAAAGCTGTTTCAACGACCAAGGAAGTTTCGTCACTTTGAATCTAACAAATGCACCTTTGGGGTAAGATCCGGAAAACTCCTAGGTTTCATCGTCAGTCAAAAGGGAATTGAAGTTGACCCTGACAAAGTCAAGGCTATTCAAGAAATGCCTACACCACATACGGAAAAGCAAGTAAGAGGATTTCTTGGACGGTTGAATTATATCTCCAGATTTATCTCTCAAATGACTGCTACCTGTGGGCCGATATTCAAACTTCTCCGCAAAGATCAAAAGGTTGTGTGGACGGAAGATTGCCAAAAAGCATTCGACAGCATCAAGGAATACCTGTCAGAACCACCAATATTGATCCCTCCAGTCGAAGGAAGACCATTAATCTTATACCTTACCGTACTAGAAGAGTCCATAGGCTGCGTACTTGGACAACAAGACGAAACTGGTAAGAAGGAGCATGCCGTCTACTACCTGAGTAAGAAATTCACCGACTGTGAAACTCGTTACTCCATGCTCGAGAAAACATGCTGTGCTTTGGTATGGACTTCAAAGCGTCTTCGCGATACATGATCAATCACGACTTGGTTAATCTCAAAATGGATCCAATCAAATGCATTTGAAAAGCCGCTTTAAGGAGGATCGCTCGATGGCGGATGCTATTATCGGTATGACATCCGATACAGCGCAAAGCAATCAAAGGAAGCATTCTCGCCGATCACACGGCTTATCGACGCTCAACGAATACCAATCTCAAGTTTGATTTCCCAGACGAGGATGTTATGTACTTGAAGATGAAAGATTGTGACGAACCGCTACGGAGAAGGACGGATCGAGAATCGGATGGGGCCTAGTCTTTGATGGAGCGATTAA
The DNA here is from genome assembly GCA_021764765.1 of Vicia sativa. Taxonomy (NCBI): domain Eukaryota; kingdom Viridiplantae; phylum Streptophyta; class Magnoliopsida; order Fabales; family Fabaceae; genus Vicia; species Vicia sativa. The sequence goes on from CM038794.1 coordinate 279,648,351, forward strand.
CGTTTTGGCAATGGAATTGGGCGATCATCGTCACTCGAAGGTTCATATACCATTCTCTGCCAGGTTGCTATTTGATTGCACCAACAACATAGCAGAATATGAAGCATGCATCATGGGTATCGAAGAAGCCATCGACTTGAGGATCAAGATCCTTGACATATATGGAGATTCAGCCCTTGTGATCAATCAAATCAAAGACAAGTATGAAACTCATCATCTTGGTCTAATTCCTTACAGAGATTATGCAAGACGATTGTTGACTTTCTTCAACAAAGTAGAATTGCATCATATCCCTCGAGATCAAAATCGAATGGCAGACGCCTTGGCTACTCTATCTTCCATGTTCAAAATCAACAATTGGAACGATACGCCCAGAATTCGCATCAGATGCCTTGAAAGACCGGCATATGTCTTTGCAACAGAAGCAGTCTTTGACGATAAACCGTGGTTTCACGACATCAAACGTTTCCTTCAAACACGAGAGTACCCGCTTGGGGCATCGTACAAAGATAAGAAAACTCTAAGGAGGCTTTCTAGGAATTTCTTCCTGAATGAGGATGTGCTATACAAAAGAAACTTCGACATGGTTACGCTTTCGGATCGTCACGGACTAGAAGCGAACCACGATCATCCATGAAGTGCATGAAGGGTCCTTTGGAACCCATTCAAATGGGCATGCAATGTCTAGAAAAATCTTGAGAGCGGGATACTATTGGATAACGATGGAATCGATTCTTTGTAAACACGTCAAATATCCTGAGTGCGGATCTACGAGATAAGATCCATGTGCCTCGACTACTCAGCGTTCTCTCCTCTCCGTGGCCGTTCTCCATGTGGGGCATCGACATGATTGGAATGATTGAACCAAAGCGTCCAGCGGACATCGCTTCATTCTAGTAGCCATTGACTACTTCACCAAATGGGTCGAAAGTCTTACGTAGCGTCCAAGAACAAGTGGTTGTGAGGTTCATCAAGAACAACCTCATTTGCCGATATGGGTTCAAGTAAGATCATTCTGATAATGGATCGAACTTGAACAACAAAATGATGAAAGAAGCGTGTGAGGATTCAAGATCGAGCATCATAACTCGTCTCCTTAGGCCAAGATGAGCAGGCGCCGATTGAAGCGACCAACAAGAACATCAAAAGATCGTCGGAAAATGGTCATCACCTACAAAGGCGGCATGAAATATTGCCATTTGCTGCGCATGGGTATCGTGCTTGATCGCACTTCAACGAGGCAACTCCTTTTCTCTAGTATACGGCATGGGCAGTGCTCCCGTAGAAATTGAGATTCCATCAATGAGTTCTCATGGAAACAAAGCTATCGAGGCTGAATGGTGTCAAAGAAGATACGACCAATTGAACTTGATTGAAGAAAAGCGCTGACCGCTCTGTGTCACGGACAACTCTATCAAAAAAGAATGAAAAAAGCTTTCGATAAAAAGGTCCGACCTCGTGAATTCCGAGAAAGCGACCTCGTGCTTAAAAGATTGTCTTTTCAAGCAGTTCTAGGGGCAAATGGACTCCTAACTACGAAGGCCCATACATCGTCAAAAGAAGCTTCTCGGCGGTGCTATGACTCTCACAACCATGAATGACGATGAACTCCGTATCCTGTGAATCTTGATGCGATCAAAAATACTTTGTCTAAAAAAAAACATTTCGGTAAGTCGAAAACCGAAAAGGCGGCTTAGGCAAAAATAAGCGTCTCGGTGGATTGAAAACACGAAAAGGCGATCCGGGCAAAAATTAGAGACAATAAGCAGAAAATATCACGATAGATTGAAAACACGAAAAGCGATCTAGGCAAAAACAAGGATACAAAAAATGACAAAGTAACTGCAGTCAGTCGTACTTCGTCAACATGAGGAATTATCCATCAACGGATCTTCAATCAACTCTTTTAAAGCCACAAGCGCAGTGGGAATTCGAAGTTGTTAGGGATAATAGCGGTTATTTGCTTTCAATGTAGCCTTTTCCCAATAAATTATCATTTCCAACTTTTGTAAATAGTTCATGGAATCACGCCTTTGGCTGATTACCATTCTATCAATAAACTTGAGCCTTGTGCCTTTTGTTTGCAATTCCTGTTTATTCTGTTTTGCAAAACAACGCTTTTTATTGTGGAAATCACTTTTTGAAACTAAAATGTTTTAAATGAATTTTTACTTCAAAATTTTGAAACAAAAGCAAAATTCTCCTTTGAAACTATGAACACGGAAATAACTTGCCGTTTCTCCATAGCGTTTGATCCCGATTGGAATCGCTAAGCTGCTCTGACAATTTTCTCCTCAACAGAAATCTTCAAAGGACGGTATTCTTATCCAAAAAGGAATCCCCAATCAAGTTGCCAATGAAATGCCTTTCTCTGAAAGTGTAAAGCATGCAACTCGAAATCTTCATCAGTGACGTTTACACCAGTCTTTGTAATCTTCACTAAGTATTTATTCGAGCTGTGCGGTCCTCTTCCCCAAATATCTCTTTAGGTGTCTTTGTCAAAGTAGTGTTAGCATACATATAACATTCATGACATTCATACATAATAGCATCATTCATTGCATTTTTTGCATCTCTTAAAATGTTTGCTTCCATATCACTGGTGTAAATCACACTTACTTATGTAAGTACAAGTTTATCGGTGGAGTCTGCATCAAATAGAAAGATACATTTCTTTTTTATCCCCGGCAGAGTATCCCCAAACAGAGAAATGCATTTTCTTCTCTTCACTACATTCCCCAGCTGAGATCATTCCTCATTTGGAACAATGTCTTGATCGACTGTTTCTTTTCAGTTCATTCCTGAATAGAACCTCGTCTCTAATCAACAAAGCAATAAGCAATAGTCTCATTATGCGAGCTTATTTTCACTCTAAACTTGTCATAAAAAGTTTGTTCTTCTCAACAAGGTCGAATCACGTGTCGAAAATTCCTCGTGATTTGTCTTTTGTCAAAGGAAAACACGTGTCTTCGATCAAAAATGCCCGCATCTCCTCAAAAAGAGAGATCCTTGGCAAGTTTGTATCCAAGAAAATAGAAGCTCATTTTTGAGTTCTGTTTCTTTCACTTTCTGTTATTCACAAAGCTGAATACACAACAAATTTTCTAAAAAGTTACCTTGTTATAGTTATCACTTCGCTGATAATTGGTAACATCTTCAACATTCATTACCATAAACTATCACGAGGCTGATAATTGGTAATATCATTTTCACTTACCTTAAACATTGTCACAAGGCTGGCAGAAGGTAATCTCTCTGTTTCCGAAGCGAAACAAACATTCACATCTTTTGTGAATCATTCTCTCTCCAGCAGAGACGTCTTCACAATTTTCCCTCACTGTGTCATTTCTTTGATATCATTTGGGTAAAACTTTTTGCAATCATTTTGCATCATCCGCATCTTTTGGTATCTTAGGTCCAAAATTTGCGTATTCTGATATTTAAGTATCTTTACACCTATCAAAACGAAGATATTCATCTTCATCTCTCAGGTTAAAGAATCTTAAATAGGGGCATCTGTCATACCCCAATTTTTGACCTAATATACCACCTTACATTTGCATCATTTGCATAACTAACAGTTCAGACAGCAATAATCGGGTGTAGCATTCACAGGTCAAAATTAGGGTTTCATCAGATTTTCATCTGATTCAAGAGCCAACCAATTAGGGTTTGAGTTTTCCTCACTCCATTTGATCTATCTTGATCAAATCATCACCTTTCCATCCTCAGATATCAAATTCTCTCACAGATCAATCAAGGATCGACCAATTAGGGTTTTGATCGGGTGTGAGAATTCTCTGACTTTTTGAGCAGTGGATGACTTTTTTGGATAGAGATTGGTCATCATATCTTAGATATAACCTCTTGACCTAATTTCTGGATTCAAATCATCACAGAAGTTCACAGAATTCATCAGTCGTTTTCAGAAACATCTGATGAAATTTCATCTGCACAGAAAAGTCAAACTTTGACTTTTGGTCAAATTTTTCAAAACAAAACTTTTTCAATCATCAAAATACTTCAAATGATCCATCATGATCATCAAAAAACAAAGAATTTGGAAAAGTCAACAAAAAGTCAAAATTTCTATAACTTAGAAAAATTTATAAGTGTTGAAATTTTACATTTTTTCCAAACTTCAAGCCAATTTTTCACCTAGTTCCAATTGGAATTTGGAAAAACTCAAAACATGAAAGTTGTAGATCATGGAAAAATCTTTCCAAAATGTCCAAGAACTTCAAAATCCATGAAGGCTAGCTATGTTTTTGAAATTGAAACCAAAGGCGCCATGAAACTTGATTTTCAAAATCCACAACTTCAAATTATAGGTCATTTTTGTGTTTCTTCATCTAGAAGCCTTCTAACCTTGCCAAGTGGATAGATGAACTGATAAATATCAGTTAGAGGAATGATTGAGAGGATTGGATCAAGTTTGGATAAATATAGCACATGGTGAAAAAAAGGAAGTTTCCTTTTTTGGTAAAAAACCAATCTTGCCCTCTAAGTTATCTTTGAGTTACCAAATGCCATGTACTTCCTTGCCTAACATTTCAGAGCTTCTTGCCTATAAAAGGATGGCATTTCAAGCTCAAATCAACACCAAAAAATTACTTCACCAAATCCATGCTTTTCCACTTTCTTGAAAATTAAGCAACATGAGCAAAATTGCCAAACATGGCATTTTCAAAAATTAGTTGAAAACATGATAAATATTGGTGTCCAACATGTTGCATAATCACTATGGAACTTGTTGCAAACTTAAAATCAACATGAACTAAGCTTAAAACCAGTTTTCAATTTCCAATTTTCAAGACTTCAAAGCGCTAAGCTTTGAATTTGGATTTTCTTTGGATCAAACCATGTTATGATCACTCGAACATCATCACGATATATCATATGAGTGATCCGGATCATGGTTATAATCGTAACACCATTAACCGATTTGAGTTCTGTTTCAAGCGATTGCGGGTTGACTTGGTGGGTGATTGGGAAGGATTCAAAGCGACTAATCATCCTCGCGACATCCATACATGCCGATGAAGCTTAAATGATCAAGAAACAAAGCTGGAAGTACTCTAGAACGGTTTCGATCTTCACTTTTCGGTATCCATATGAACTTCAAACTCCATATTCCTTGCACCATTTGAGAAAAGCTCACGGCCAATCTCTTTACGCACCTCTAGCGATCATAAGCCCTCGATAAAATCAAACAATCATCAACCACAGTCATTTAATTTGATTTCTCGGTTTCTAGGGTTCTTGAGTTCGAAATTCAAACATGATAGGCGAATATAAATGAAATTAACATCTACTATCATGTTCGTGGTACAAAATCGATCAAGTTTGGTTTTACATCATGCCATTTGGTTGAGAAACAAAGATTTTAGGTTGAATCGTGATTACGAAAATCAAAACATGAACCCGAGCTGCGTGTTCTTGGTGTTCTTCATTTTCAAAATTCAAACAATCCAGCGCTTGTCTACACGTGTTTTAATCCACTCCTTACAGATCGGCGTTTGGTCTAGTGGTCCTGGCTTGCTCTTAGTCGCTTTCGCCACGCGTCCCTCAATGGTCATGGGTTGAAAACCAGCCAAGACCATTCTTTTATAACTTATCAATATTTTCATGTTTTTTTATCAAACTTCAACAATTTTTTAACCAATCAAAACTTCTCATTTTGAGATGATTTTTGCACTTGTCATTTAATATATATATTTTATGATTATGTCAAAAAATCCAAAAATATTTTCATCGATTAAATTTTAATCGGGCAAGCAGCGTTACGACTTGTTTTCAAACCTCCTTAAAAGGTGAATTTTTCAAGTTTTCGACTTCCGATTTTTTTTTTTTTCAAAACTTCTCATACATCAACCTCACATCTCAAAACATTTTCAAATCACTTTTCAAAACATTTCATCAAACTTGCATCTTTTTACCATGATCGACCCGATTCAAACGATAAAACTGATTTAATCTTCTCTCGAATTTCTCGATCGATCATGGGCCTCCCTTATGGTGTAAGTCCCAATCCTTTATGTACATACTTAGTTTTACTTGTACATACTCAAAATCATCATTGTCAATATTCAAACATAAACAAATTTCTTTCATTTGTTTTCATTCGTTTGTTTATACGCCGATGCCATTGGTATTGAAAGGAGCATTATTCCACAGAATACATTTTTCAAACCAATGGGCCTCCATCACGGTGTAAGTCCCATAACATTCTTTTATGTACATAATATTTCTTTGTACATATCAAACTTTTGTCAAAAAACACTTTTTATAAAGTTTCATCTGTACATAATACAGATACTCATTTTATACTCAAGTACAGACAAACTTCGATCGTTTGTTTTCTTTCACTTGTGTATATTCAAACAAAACAGTCTTTTGTGTACATATTTTCTGTGTACATATCAAATACTTTTCATACAAAATTTTATCTGTACATAACACAGATACATTCTTTTTGTAAATACTCCAACATAGATAAACTTCGATCATTCGTTTCCGTTTCATCTGTATATACACTAAATACCATTGATTTTGAAAAGTATTATTCCTGGCTGTTTTCAAATCAATGGGCCTCTCTTACAGTGTAAGTCCCAACCCTCCTATGTACATCCACCTTTGTCTGTACATAAAAAACTCGTTCGTGTACATATTCACTTTCTTGTACACAATTCAAACTTGTAAATAAACAAGTTACGTTCGTTTTAAACGTTCGTTTCACAGACACTTGTTTATATTTCCTTCATAAACTCCTGCAAATAAACATCATGCATTGTTTATATTTCCTTCATAAACTCCTGTGAATACATATCACACACACACTTGTTTATATAACTGTTCAGTTGTTAACATAACAATTAGTCTAACCATTAGGCTCCCCACAGAGTTAGCCTCCGCTTGGGCTTCATACAAGACAACTCATCACCAGTTGAGTTTAGCCTCCGCTTGGGCTTCATACAAGATAATCTATCCCCAGCATGGGTCAGCCTTCTCTTGGGCTTCGTACAAAGAAACTCTCCCCGCAGAGTTAGCCTCCGCTTAGGCTTCATATAAGACAGCACTCCCCTGTTGAGTCAGCCTCCTCTTGGGCTTCGTTCAAAAGAACTCCTCATTGAGTTTAGCCTTCTCTTGGGCATCATACAATGAAAGAGATAGGAAATCTCTTAACAGTCTCCTCTTGGGCTTCCAATACAAAGAATCACCTGCGCTAAGATAGAACCCTGAAAGGATGGTTTCTCGGTGAAATCACTTTCAAAATCACCATAGAGTAAAATTTCCCGGTGAAATTGCTCTTATTCAGCAAAGGATGATTTCTCGGTGAAATCCCTTTCAAGCCAATGCCAGCCATACCCTATAGCTTCCTCTTGAGCTTCATACAAGGACCCTCGATGACCCTCGATGACCCTCGGAATGCCTCCTCTTGGGCTAACAATACAAGGACCCATGGGCTTCTTAAAAGCATCCCTTTAATCCAATCAATTTCTCCTCGAGATTTAGACATCTATCATCTCTATGGAAGAAGTATCTCATCTATCACATTACATACAGTCAAAAACTTTTCAAACTTTTCAAACTGTTTTCAAACAAAAACATCTCTTAACAGTAAGTGGTAACGCTTGTACACTCAAGCAAAACACCCAATGCTTACAGTTAAAAGATTCAATCATCTTTTTCAAAACATCTTTCTTAAACATGTAAGTGGTAACGCTTGTACGCTCAAGCAAAACACCTAATACTTACGACGAAAGATTTTAATCAACAACTTTTCAAAAATGTATGTGATGAAATAGATTAAATACATTTTTCATTAAGATGACATTTGTCTGTCTCTTACTAACTTCCGTTGCTTTCCACTAGCATAAGTGGGAACTACGATTGCTCTGACTTTCTCAACATCCTTTTGAGAATCGTGAGGCACAGGTCTCATCCTTGCCGAGCAAATTTCTATCTCCCTCAGACCAAACAAACCGTAGAACCCTGTAGATCCGAGCTACAAATGCTCTGATTCCCACTAGGGGATATGTATGCAGAAGATCCACAGATCTTTGCGAGCACAATAATAATAACCCTAGAATCTTAAATAACCTATCTGTTTCTTAAAATCCCAACGGAGAAACTTTCCCAATCATAGAAATAGCAATTAAAAAACACACAACAGATCAAACATATTCATATATAAAAAGCTATGGATAACCATATATATTTAGGATGCTCCATCTATTCCTTTATATAACAATCCCCTTACGAATCTCCCCGATGCGTTCGTCTAGTTTGCGCTAGTCGTTCACATACCAATATCAATTGAGGGTATTTGACTTTCCCCTTTTCATAATCATTAAATCATCTTTCTTGTGTTGAAAATAATAAAGCTTGATGCTCGCGGCATCTTTATAAACAAATCAAAAGATTTAAATCGTTGCGTGCGGAAGATCCGAACTCACGTTCGCATCCTCGGTAGCGTCACCTTTGAGCGGATCCCTCAGGTGTCGGCTCTGCTTTCAACATGTGTTGCAATGCTTGCGACAAAGGCATGTTGATCTTAAGTAGCTCTTCGTGGCGCGTTAAGTTACGCGCATTGTCTCGTGAGGTTCTGTTGATGTAGGATTGGAGATCTGGCGCCCAGTTGAGTGCGATCGGTCTTGGCTCGACTCTTTTGACCACGGTTGAGGATGACTCTACTTGAATTTTCCGCTCTTGATTCCGGCTTCAATCGTTCTCCTGTCGATGTCATTTCGGTGAATCCATTGAAGAATTTCAATCGGATGATTGAAGAATGGGCTGTCGGTGTTCCATAAACATATCAACCAACTCCATATTGGACAAGGGTGGTTGAACTCGCTGCTAGATCTCTCCATTTACGGCATACTCTTTGAACTTCTCATCGACCCATAGACATGCTTTGTAGTTGCATGCGGTGGGTGTCAATTGACATTATCTTGATGCGCTTGTAAAGCATCGCTAAGTCATTCCGGTATGGATGTGGGTATTCTCTGGTGATAATACCACTCCAACTGAGCTCGGACAAAATTTCTTGAAAGAAATGGATCCACAACTTCCTGTCATCAGTGTGAGGATGGATCTTCTGAACATAGGACTTCAAATGCAGCTTCGGACAAGAGATGCCATCATACTTGGCAAAAGTAGGAACCTTGAACTTGCGAGGAATCACCACACCAGGAACTAGACTCAGATCATCAAAATTCCGCCCGGACATTTTCAGATTTTCCACAGCATTCAGACGGTCTTCAAGTTTCTTGTACTTGTCATCCTCAAAAGAGTATTGCTCGTTCTCATAGTCTTCTTCTTTGTTTTCAGGCTCACGCTGGTCTTCTTCGTTGTTCTTGATACTTCCCTCAGTTTCGACACTCTTGTCTGAGAGTTCTATCCGACTGACCACCTTAGGACCCCCTTTGTGACGTCTGCCCATGTTGAGAACACTGAAAACACCCGGCCGAACCTCCGACATGATAACTAGTATCAAATAGAGTCGCCATCGAACGTCTTTTATCTCGAGGGAGAAAGGAAAACATCGAGTAAACACGAGGGAGAAATCGTGGTCCTATATTTGTGAAATCAAGAGAATCTAGGTAAGGGAGTTAGTTACGAAGAAGGATTAGCACCACGCCGTGGTACTCGGTATCCACTTTCTATTTCTAGCCAAAGGTGTATTATATCTATGCAATCGTAATCATGCATGCAAAGGGAAAGACAAAAAATAAGAAACCACGGGGAAAAGAAGGAAGTATTTACAAAATTTGCTCGATCAAGCCCCGTGACAAGATGCCTACGTATTCCCGCGTGCAATGGGAAAGTCAGAGCGTCGTAGTTCGGCTCACTTGTTTTGGTGTGTTTTGTGTTTTTTACTTGTGAAAAAAGTTTTAAACACAAAAGAAAAGAAAGCGCGCAGAGGCGAAAAAGTTTGTGTTGGTTGATTGTTTTTACCTTGAGAAAGGAATTCAAACCATTATTAAGTGTTTTAGTTTCAAAGGGAAAAGAAAAGAAAGTTTTAGTTTTATTATATGCAACATGCGAATGAAGCTAGCAAAATAAAAGAAAGACTAGATAAGCACTACCCTAATGTTGACATGCAAAGAAATAAATCCTATGGTGGAGGATGCGAGGAAATCTCTACCTATGTTAACATGCAAAGGATGTGAATCCTAAAGTCTAGGCTAGAGAACCTGGAGAAAAAGCAGTCAAAGCAAGCACAAATCACAAGTAGAATTGCCCTAAACGGGTCTTTAAATAAACGGAGGGTTCTGAACATGCTCCACTCTGAGCCCATCATGCATCTCTATTCCTACTTCTCATGGCAAAGAAAGTTGTAAAGCCCTACTTCTCATGATATCTAGGAAAGTAAGAGAATCACGGTAAATAGTGTAAAAACTACCAAGCGGATATAGAATCCGAAGAGCCCTGCGAGCTAGGGAAATACTCCGGAAAACTTCAAGTACTGCAGCCATACAATAAGAGTAAACCGGTGAGAGTAGCTCTGTTCACAGTGATTTCTGGTGAAACAACCGCTAGTCTTCCAAACTATCGAATAAGCGTTATAATTGTTGTGTTATTCAATTCCTCGGGTAACTTGCAGGATCGACTAGATTGATCCTATGGGGCGTTGGCCGTTTGTGTAAACTTAAAATAAGGATTCATGTTCAATACCTGTTTTTGGATATTTTATATATGTTCAAGTGTGTTTCGATTATGACGTTCAAGGACTTAGTGATATGATCAAACAAACAACATAAAACTGATTTGAATAAATAAGAACGTAAGGATTCGAGTTGCAGAAAAATGTATAAATGCAGGAACGCTTAAATGACTTTTAAATGTAAAGACTTTCAAAATAAAGGCATGAAATGTAAAAGACAGAAATGTAAAACAAGTATGTAAAAGCTTTCTGGAAAATAAGAGCGTTAATGTAAAAGTTTCAGAAAAGTAAAGAGTTTCGAAAATGGGAGAAAAGCGTTTAAGTGCAAGGAAAGTTAAATGACGTTGAATGTAAAGAATTTAAAAGACATTGATGCAAGATAAAGACAAACTGGAAAGATAAAGATACATTATTGAATAATAAAAGCTTTGGTGCAATCATACGTACATCATTCGTGCATTCGTTTCCCTAGCCATGTGGTATTTTGAATGTTACTGAATTTTTGTACAATAGATATGACACACGAAATCCTAACATTAAGACTCCTATTTATACTATTTCGACCATAACGGTCTGACTTATGAGATCTTGCCACGTTTAGAACATGCAAAACACTATGCTTCTCTAGCTTCCACGTCTTCGAACCGTTTCCAGCGCGCATTTTAACTTCCAATTATCCCGCTCGCGTTTTGAATTTCAAATGTCTTGACCACTTCGACTTCGAACTCACTCCTCAGATACAACCCTACTTCCATATCGAAGCTTGCTTGACATGTATCATCATAATTTCCATTCGAAGCCCCAAGTTTCAACATGTCCATTCGAAGAGCTGATTCTTTTCATTCCAAACTGTGACATTCACTTTGTTCCAACAAACATTTGACACCATCTCATTTCCAGCTCAATGATTCCACTTCGAATCATAAATATCAAAATCTTCAGCCAACAAAATGCCCCTTTAAAATATGTATTTGAATCTCTTTAGAAATACTTATTTTAAATATATTCATGATTTTGATGTGACCACGAGTAATTATGACACGTGCATGATTTCTATTACATGATCCTGGCCCTTGGGTTTCGAACCGCTTCAAAACAGTTGCCACGGTATGGTGCGGTTATTAAAAACAATGATTATCCTTAATCATGCTTATTACCAATGCTTACTTTACGCCACCTCACTCCGCATCCAATCCACGTTCTCCACGTATCTTGGTCTTAGTTGATGAGTGTTTCAACTTCCTTACTATAAAACCAAGCAGTTGATCTTTACTCTTTTTACATTAAAATCTTTTCTTCTTCTCTTTCGTCAAAAACCCTAAATTCCTAACAAACTCCAACAATGTCTTCAACAACATCTCAGATGAAAAAGATTTCCAAGAAGAAGAACAAGAACGCTGGATCAATCCTGGAAAGAAAAGTTGGTATTCACCAAGGCCAATCAGTACTTATACCTCAAGGCATCTCTAAGGAACAAGAACTCCTGTATTCTTCCCAGGTATTAATTCCCACTAATGCTGCTGGAAAGAGGTTTGCCCTAATGGGCCCTCTCACAGTCTTTGAGATTCTGAAGGATACTAGGACAATATTCCCTGTTTGCTATGATTTTAAACCATTGTTTAATAGGATGGAAACCCCTAAGTTAGGAACTGAGATTGTGAAGGAATCCTCCTCCTCGAAAGACATAGAAACCTCTGATACTCCCCCAAAGGACCCTTTTATCCTAGATTATGTTAAAAGTAACTTTAAGCCGTTTCGATCTTGCCCTACCCACGATCGACCTACCAAAATGGTTTACTAAGGTAGAAGCTAAGAAATCCCATCAGTGGGAGGAACTAGGTATTTATAATCTACTCAAATTATCGAAACCAGGCTTTACCTACAACCACCCTTTGCTATTTGCATCCTTGTACTTTTGGGACAGTACTTATAATACTTTTCACCTTCCTGGAGGAATGATCACCCTACATTCTTGACATAGCGCTATCACGGGATTATCACCCGTGGGAGAGACATATATTCACGATTACGAAGAACATTCAAGCATTATTGACTTGACATCAAGTTGCTTGACTTCTCAAAATTTATCAGCCATTATCACACTGAAGGTGATAGTGTATCTGATGTAGAACATATTGCCTTTCTCACCCTTTGGTTATCAAGATATGTGTTCTGCAGTAGGTCACTACAAGTAGCCATGATTTATCCCTCTAGCAAAGATTTACAGCAGCAGGAGGTTTGTTTGAGTGAACTATTGGTTGACCTCTATGAAAGTTTGAGGTCGGTTTTTCGACCTAAAATCTCACACTCCCAAGAATATCTTTCTAGCTGGTCCTTTCTGGTTGCTTCAATTATGGCTTAATGCTATGTTCGAATCTTCACTCTCTACTGCGGATACTATTGTTGAACAAGATCCAGAAATAGCGGATCGAAATGTTGAAAACCTGAGCTAAGGAGTGACTCAAGTGATGATAAGGTGATTTCAGTTCTATTCATGATATATTATGCTTTTCCAAGCGACATAAGTTCGAAGAGACTATGGCATCCTCGCTTTGAGGACTCATGGACCATCATGGTTCACTATGTCCCTTCGGAGGCTGCTAAGAGTAAAGAAATCCAAGACATCTGGAAAGCCTTCTTACTCCCAAGACTAATCTCATCAAGAATCACTCCAACCAAGAATCAAATCCTTCTGTTTGCCTACCAACCCAATATCGTTTCAAGACAATTTGGTTTATGTCAACTAATTCCTGAACCCCTTTTCCAAGCTCAAAGCGCTATTACCTCCGGTCGAACCTTCAAGGCTTGAGAAGCCAAACTCCAGCAGGAACAATATCAAGAATTTGCTCAATTCGAATTAATTCCTTTCGAACCAACCCATTTTTCATCAAAGGGTTTTCTGGATTGGTGGATTAAATTCTATCAGTCTTATATGTTTGATACTCTCACCATCCAAAATAAACTGACTGCTGCGTTCGATGTGCAGGTACACAGAAAGAAAGGTATGTTCACTCACGCTCAAGAGATTAAAGCTTTTCAGGACTACTTCGAAACTACTTATGATCCTACACGCTTGCAAACCACTGTATATCGAGCATCTCAAACCTTGAAGGAAAAATTTAAAGAAAAAGTTTCTAAGTTCAAACTTCCTTCAGGGTTGTCACCTGAGGATAGGTATAGGTTGGCACTCGAAATGCATCCACCTAAGTTTCCCAGACTACCTACCTCGGGCGGCTGCGCTTGGTTTCCCCCATACCCTTGGTGGTTAACTTGCAAAGAGATGTTCAAATACAAATCTCAAAAGAAACCAAAGCCATCTGAGACTGTGACATGGGCGCGACATTGGCTCCATAATTTCCCAGGACATCTTCGCTATGACTTTTCTGCCATGTCGATTCTTTCGAATGAAAGGCAGCAGTCTCTTGGAAATCCCAAATAATTCTTACTTTCTTTATTTTAACATTTCGTCTTATTTGTTTCAATTTTCACCATCGAATAAAGGCGTTACATCGAAGACCAAGGAAGGGTAGTTCCCAAACAACTATTGAAGGCGATGACAATGTGCCCAAAAAACTCAACAATTACTCTGCAACAACAACCTGACAGCAAACACCATTGCTCCAACTCCAACAATTGCTCGGACTCTAACAATGCTCCGATCCACACTGCCGACCCCAAAGGTAAACAGTTTATTCTGGTATTTCGAAATAGGCTTGAATTTATGATTGAAGTCTAACTTACGTTTGTACCATTTCAGACTAGTAAACTCCCACCAACCACACCAAAGAAGAGAAAGCCTAGTACCGGTGGGAAGACTCTGAAATTTGAGAAAGTTCTGTGACTTGAAGAAGAAGCAAAGAAAGACATTCAAGAGATACTAACGTCTGGGACTCGATTCGAGGATGTTTCTCCCTCACAAAAATCCAAAAATCCACCTTCGACCTCCAACGTAATGTTGGAACACATAGACAGTAATATTTCTTCAGACAATCCACAGGTGAATTGAATTCAAATCTTTAACAAAGATAACTATTCGTACCTTAGTTGTAAGTTTCTAATCTTTCTCTATTTGTGTAGGATGATTCAACTCCAGTTCCTACCACTTCGACTCCTCCATCCAAAACCGCTGCTCCCATCCATTCTTCCCCCCATGGAGATTCAAGTAACCAGGTGTAGAACAAGGGCTCCTCCAATATGGTATTTCAAGCGGGGCTTACGAGCAGCCGGATGACGAGGCCGCCTCCCTTAAGGAAACAAATGAACCAACACCTGAAGTTGCTGAGGAGGTGCCTCCAGAAACTTCTCAACAAAAATCCCCTCTCGGAATCCCTCAAGAGAGTGAAAAGATACCTCGAACTGAAGAGGAAAAAGCCAATGCTTCTCAAGAGAGCGAAGATTCTAGCGAGGAAGGATCTGAGGATGAAAGAGGAGAAGAGGCTCAGAATAGTTCAAGCGAAGGAACAGAATCCGATGCTGGTGGCAATCAAGATGATGACATCGAGGTGGTAGACTTGGTTGGTGATGAAGAGGATGATGAAGAAGCAAATAATGAAGGTGATGGTGTTCCCACCAACAAACCAATGGACGTTGAAATGGATGTTACTCCATTGCGCATGGAACTTCCAGAGTCCTCTCGACCTCAAACAGCTGAAGAGGAACTAGCCCTCTTGAAACAAAATGACCATATTGGGTATATGAAGGCTAAGTTGGCTCAGAGAGATACTCCAATTTCTAAGGCTAATGCTGGTTCGACCACTGACTCGGTGCCTTCTGATGATAGGGTTGTACTTCTTTACAAGATTCGAAAGACAATCCTTAACGTGGATCTATTCGAAGTACTCAAGAAAGATAGTACAGCCTGCTTTATTATGAAGGGACTTCTTAATCAAGTCGACCTCGCCACCTGCTCTTTGGAAGTTAGCACCATCCCTGTTCGAACTTCAATCTTTGCTAGACAACGTGACTGGGTGTCTCCTCCAAGATGAATCTGCTGCAACTAAGGTCCAAGAGAAGCGAGCTGCAATGGATGCTTCTTATGAGCATGCCTCAAAGCTTTCTAAAGAAGCTGAGGAGCAAGCCACACATATCACGCAAGCCAAAACTGATTATGAGCTTCGAGCTCAATCCATTCTTCTCTGGGAAAAACAGATTCAAGAGCTTCAACATAAGATTAAAGAGGCCCAACAGCAACAGATTGCATATGAGTCCAACACCTTTGGCAATCGATTCGAAGAACTCCTTAACAAAGGACTTGCTGAAACGGAAGCAGCTGAACAACTTAAGGGTGAAGTTGCTATCCTTGAAGGTGCCAAGCGCTTCACCCAACAAAGACTTGAGTCTTTTAGGAATATCTTCGATCGATTAAGGAACAATACCCACTTCTGAAGATCGTTTATTTGATGAATCTTGTATTTCAATTGAATGTTTGTTTGTAATATTTGAATAATGCCATTTTGGCAATTATGTTACCATTTTGGCACTTCTCTATATATTTCGACTATATTGTCATTATTCGAATTTCTTGCAGGCGTGGCTTATATTTCTTTAAATATTTTCCATTTACCCTTAGGATTCGTTTATCATCTTCCAACTCTTCGATTTCATATGCATTGTTCGAAAATGTTTTTACTATTCGAAAAGGTCCTTCCCAATGAGGTGACCATTTACCTAATGCTTTATTCTTCTTGTCCATGGGCAATATAACTTTCCAAACTAAGTCATTAACGTTGAACGTTTTACCTTTCACTCTTTTGTTATATGCCTTGGCTACTCTTTCCTTTTGCCTCATTAGGATTTCCAATGCATGCAATCTGACTTCGTCTAACTCAACTAACTCATTCATCACCATTTCCCAATATAATGAAGATGGGATTTCATGTTGTCTTTGAATTCGAACTGATTGTAGATGAATTTCTACTGGTAAGACTGCATCATGGCCAAATGTTAGTTGGAAAGGCGTGGTATTAGTAGCTTCCTTAGGAGATGTTCTATAGGCCCATAGTACTTGGTCTAAAGTTTTGTGCCAATTCTTTGGCTTTTTACCAACATGTTTCTTGATCAAACCTATTATCACTTTGTTGGCCGCTTCGACTTGACCATTTGCTTGAGCATAATATGGTGTTGATGTTAGCAACTTAAACCCCATTTCTTGAGCAAATTCTTGCATCTTTCTACCAGTAAACACAGAAGCAGTGCGTGGTTATGCTCTCTGGCAATCCAAACCTATAGATAATTTATTTCTGTATGAATTCAATAATAGCCTCTTGATCTGCAACTACTAATGGTATTGCTTCGATCCACTTGGTTAAATAGTCTATTCCTACCAAGATATATTTCTGACCTTTAGATGAAGCAGGATTGATTTCTCCTATTAAATCTAATGCCCATCCTCTAAAGGGCCATGGTTTAATGATCGAATGCAACTTACTTGCAGGAGCATGTTGAATCCCTGCATGTTTCTGACATTCTTCACATCCTTTAGCAAAGTCTATACAATCTTTGAGCATGCTAGGCCAGTACATGCCGTATCGAAATAGCAACCATTTCATCTTATGGCCTGCTTGATGTGCCCCACATGCCCCATTGTGGACTTCTGATAATGCTAGATATGCCTCATTTCCCCCCAAACATTTGAGTAATATTCCTTCTTGGGTCTTCTTGAACAGTTTATCCCATAAGGACATATGATAATGCTTTATATTTTATTTTTCTGTCAACATTTAATGTTGGGTCATTTAAATAGCTCACAATTGGACTTCGCCAATCTGCATCTGATAAGGTGTCTATGGCTAACACTTCGAATCTATCTTTATCACCACAACCTAATTTGATATTTTCTAAATCTGATGGTGTTAATCTGGTAGCCATAACTCTACCTCTTATTTCGACCAATTCTTTAAAGTTTTTGGCAGAAACTTTATATCCTGAAGCCAATTGTGCTAAGTCATTTGCTTCTTGATTTTCTATTCTGGGTATGTGTTGGATATCCATGTATTCGAATTTTTTGAGCAGCCTGTTAACTATGACAAAGTATGTCATCAAATTTTCCTTTATGCATTTGTATTCCTTTGTTATTTGCTTGACCACTAACTCTGAGTCACCTCTAATTTCGACTCTAGTTGCCCCGATTCCAACAAAGCTTGAGTCCAACAATAAGTGCTTATTATTCGACCGTTGTTAGAACAGCGAGGACCATCTAACTTATACTTGAATTTTGTTGGAATTCCTTCAGGAGAAATTATGAGAACTCCAACACCACTACCCTCCTTGTGGGTCGAACCATCAAAGTATAATCTCCAAGGTTGCGTCTCAACGTAACCCATGATAGTCTCTTCGACCAGTGAGTGGTCCACAATGAAATCAGAAATTACTTGGCCTTTCATAGCTCTCAGAGGCATGAAAGTCAAAGAATATTCTGTTAAGGCTAAAGCCCATTTACCAACTCTGCTATGCATTATTGGTTTCGACAGCATGTGTTTGATAACATCGAAATGAGATGAGACATAAACATCAACAGGCTTTATATAATATTTGAGTTTCATACAAGAAAAGTATAAACAAAAACATAACTTTTCTATATTGCTATATCTAGTTTCTGCATCATTTAGTACCCTACTTAAATAATATATGGCTCTTTCGATGCCATTACTATCTTCTTGTGCTAACATACTACCTATAGTAAATTTAGAAGCAGATATGTACAGTCTCATGGGTTTTCCCCATGAAGGTGGAGACAAGATAGGAGGCTGAGAGAGATACTTTTTGATCTTGTCAAATGCCTCCTGATGTGCTTCGTTCCACTCGAAGGCTTGGCCTTGTTTTAAACGGAGTAGTGGGGAGAAATCTTGAGTTCTTCCACTTAGGTTCGAAATGAACCGTCTGAGAAAGTTGATCTTCCCCAGCAAAGATTGCAACTCCCTTTTCGATGTGGGTGCTTTTGTCTCCATGATGGCTTTGGTCTTGTTTTGGTTGATTTCGATTCCCTTTTTATGAACCACAAAGCCCAGGAAATCTCCTGCCTGCACAAAATATGCACATTTAAGGGGATTCATTTTTAAGCCATGTTTTCTCATTCTTTCGAATGATTGGCTCAAATGATGCAGATGGGTTTCTGAAGAGACAAATTTGATGACTATATCATCAATATACACCTGCATAAAAGTCTCAATAAAATCATGAAAGATGGAATTCATTGCTCTTTGGTAAGTTGCCCCAGCATTTTTTAAACCAAAAGGCATCACTACCCATTCATAGGTGCCTAAGGCTCTGAGCAGCGAAATCTTGTCTTAGCAACATCTTCTTGACAATAAAGATGCGGTTATAACGGTATCCATCTAGCATACTTAAGTATTGAATCTGCGGTGGAGTCTATTAACATTTACGCCACGAGGCATAGGTATTGATCTTTGGGGGTTGCGATATTTAAATCCTAAAGTCTATGCATATTCTCGAAGAACCATTTTCTTAATAACAGGTACTATATTTGCTAACCATTCGACATACCTTGTGGTCTGATGAATTTGCGGTAGCAACCTTTCGACCTCGACTTTGATCTTTGTGAGCCTTCTTGGCGAACCTCCTGGGAGTTTGCTTGATGGGCTTCTTGCCATCCTTAATTGGAAGTCTGTGCTCCACTAACTCTCTTTTCAGACCAGGCATTTCGTCATAGTTCCACGCAAAGCAATCTTTATTTTGTTTGAGGAATTCGATCACCTCTTGCTTGAGACTTGGGCTGAGTTTTGCGCTTATATAAGTTACTCTTTTTGTGTTGTCATTCCCCAAATTCACCTCTTCGAGCGGATCTTGTGCCAACATCTTAGCACCTGAGTTTGTAGGATCCTTTTCGAAGCCCAAGGGTTCAGTATCATAAATGGCATCAAGCCTTTGATCTATTTCGTTTTCTTCACAGGGTGAATCTTTCAAATCATTCCCTTTCATTTCATTTACTTCAATTATACTATCTATTTCAGCCTCTGAAGCCGCTTTCCATTCATTCTCAGCCATATAGGCCGAAATCCTTTCGAAGAAGGAGGACTCAGTCATGAGCAATGTTGTCGAACTCCCAGCCTGCTGGCCGTCTTTGCGAAGTACCTTCGACTCCTTCGTCTCCTTTAATTATCTTCCTATCCCAGTACATGCCATCATGGCGAAGGGTCATATAATAGTGTGCATTTCTTGTTTCGTTCATTTCGTCGCTTGGGGTACAAGGGGCTATTCTTGCCAGGTACTTGTCATAATTCCTCTTGTTGACTAGATTGACTGTTGTCATGAAGTAACTCTGGTCCGCTTCGATATTCTCCACTATACCATCTTCTGTCCACAACAGTAACCTTTGGTGCATTGACGAAGGAACTGCCCCTATGCCATGGATCCACTCTCTCCGTAGCAGCAAATTATAGTTGGCCTTGGCTTCGATCACCATAAACATGGTGGGCCTACAGCTCGATCCGACGGTTAACTCCACTTGCACCACCCCTAACGTTTGCCCTACTTTCCCTTCATAATTGGATAGGACCATGTTATGTGGTTTGACATCATTATTTTGTATCCCTAATTTCTTCAACATGAAATAGGGCATTAAATTGACTGCGGCACCTCCATCTACTAAAACCTTATTCACGCCATGGGATCCAACCTTTGCTCGAATGAACAATGGCTTCAGATGGTTCTTCATTGCTGGCTCTGGGTGTTCGAAGAACGCATTCTGCTCTTCGACCGCGCCGTTACCTATGACATAGTAGCAAACTGGCCTGTGTTTCATCAGATCAATGGTATCATCCTCTTCCTGCTCTTCGATTTTAGTCTCTTGTCCAAACTCAGAAAGTAGCACAGATACCACATTGCAGTTTAGGTTAAGTGAGGATTCTCCTTCTGATTCGAAGTTATCTGTCAGCATATCCTCGTCTTCTTCTAGACTTGGAGTATACTCTTTCGATTCATCTGGTTTTGTTTCAGAGAAAAGCCTCCTGCTAACTGGAGGTTTGTTTTCAGGTTGCTTGCTTGTTGTTGGTTTGTTGGTACTTGACATTTCTTTGTTGCTGGTCGAAACTGCTCCTTTGTCTGCCAAAGCTTCCCTCTCAGCCTTTCGAATTCGTTGCTGCCTTCGCCACTGGGATCTTGACATGGGATTCTTCCCTTTATAATTTTCCAGCCTCAGTTCCTCCCTTTTTGCAGTGTTGAATTGTCTCCTATATACCATGGCATGACGCGCATTTCGCTCATTACCTCTCCATTTATCCTTCCCCTTATTGGTTTTGACTTGCAGCCATTTGTCTGTTGGTACTTCAGCAGGGATTTTGAATGTCACCCTTCGAGCACCTTTTGGGTAGGGGCTATCAGGCATTCGTTGAGTATAATTACCCTTGAAGTGTTGACTCATCTGACAAACCTCCTTGTGATTCCAACATGGGGCGAAGGGAATGGTTTCGAACGCTCCAGCCATGTTCAGGTCATATGCTGCTGAACACCTTGGGCAAATCAAACACTTGGTTGCCCCTTTATGACAGCGCACTAGAAATTCCAGTAAACTCTCCCCAGCTCTAGGATAGCATCTAAATAATTGGTTATCTTGGCGCCAGTTGGTGCCAGTTCGAGCCCTTTGTCTCCTTTCGAACTCTGCAGCAATCCTCTCGTTGCAGATGATGCTGCATCTGGGACATAACATCATCTCAGCATTTCCCTTGTGGCACAACATGAGATATTTTTTAGGCTGGTATCTGCAGCATATCCATCTTCCATTTTGTATTTTTCTTTTTCAAGGTATCTTTCCATTTCCTGAATCTTAGAACACGGTCTCTCCATGTCCACCATATTGACATCCACATCTTCACCTTTTTCTTCATGATCTCCCCAACCTGACGGTTTGACATCTTTGATTTGGATTTTCGAACTCTCTGGGGCAGAGTATTTTACCAGATAATCAAATTTTCCACTAGGTTCCCCTAGAGTATCCCAAACTTCCTTCTGAGGAATGTTGTCTTCTACCTCCTCTTCTTTTGTATCATCATCTCCCCATCCTGATGGTTTGATGTCTTCGATCGGGATTTTCGAACTCTCTGGAGCAGAATATTTTACCAGATAGTCGAACTTACCACTGGGTTCTCCCAAGGTATCCCAGATCTCTTTCTTAGGGGAAGCTTGCTTTGTAATTTGGACTCTTTCTAGTTTGAGCCTCAGACCTTCAGTAGCCTGTACCAATTCTCGCCTCTGGCTCTCCTGGCCCTCAGTAGCCTGGATGTCTTTCGAAACCACAGATGGCGCTGGCTCGATCGAAGTCTCTAGTTGTTTGTGGATGTCTTCAGTGACTCCATTGTTGACTTCGACCAGCACCCAACTTTCATTCTCAGTGTTTTCCTCTTTCAATGTAGTGGCCCCTTGGTCTGCTTCCACCATATTAATTTCTCCAATGCTCGAAGGCTCGGAGTAGTTGGTGTCTGCAATATCCAGAGGGTCTTCATCCACCTTCATTTTCGGTTTGTCAGCAAACTTTAGTCTGCCTTCCTTAATTGCGTTTTGGATCAAATCCCTGAAAAGAAAACACTGTGAGGTTTTGTGGCCTAGAAAACTATGATATTTACAAAATCCTCTTTTCTTTCTTTGATCTAAAGGAGGTATTTTAACATTTGATGGCACAATCAACTGGCCATCTTTGACAAGCAGACCGAAAATCTCATCACACTTTGTCACATCGAAGGTATATACCTTCTTTGGGAATTTGTCACTTTTCTCGTTTTCAACAATTTCTTTCCCTTTTGTGGGAACTAATAGCTTACACGCATAAGGTGGAGCCTGTTTTAATCTTGAGATCTACTTGACCTCTTGATCGGGATAGTCTTGACTTCCTCGGTTCGACATAGGAAATTCTTTCTTTCTTATTAATTTTGAAAGCCCTAGCCTTTTCGGCCTTTAATCTTTCGACTTGTCGAACCCTATCTGCTAACTGAGCAATGTCTCTCAAGTATTATGTGTCCAATTTCTTTCGAATAGAATAGTCCAGGCCACCAGCGGCCATTTCCACTAATTCATGTTCAGGAACTAATGTGAAACATCTCGATTTCAAGAGTCTAAACCTATTCAAGTACTCATCTATGGGTTCAGTAAACTTCCTCTTAACAACTGGCTAGTTCCTTGGACTTATTTTAGATTGTCCCATATAAATTGTTCATGAAACAACCTTTCTAAGAGGGTCCGGTATCTATGGATCCGGAGGCAGCGTGGTAAACCAAGTGAAAGCATTCTTAGTGAGGGAACTTGGGAAATATTTAATCCTAAGGTTCTCATTATTGGCTATGTCCTGCCGGATATACACGGCTGTTCATTGTTGATTCATTGGTATCTCCAGCAAACTTTGTAAACTTAGGGATCTTATATCCCCTTGGTAAATCAGTATGGATCACATAATCTGCTATGGGAGAAGCATAATTTGGCTTTCTAATCCCTGTATTAATACCGTTTTGGGCCATAATCCTCTCTATCATGGTGGTTAGGTTATTTTATGCCAAGATATTATCATTTCGAATTCTATGGACAACTGCATCAGCATCTTGGTTTCGACCTACCATGACCACTCCTCTAGGTTGGTCTTCTCGAAACACTAGGACTTCTAGCCTTTCGACCCTTGCCCCTGGTTCCAAAATTCCCCTTTGTGGTTCCTCTCGAATCACTGGGGGATCTAATCTTTCGACCCTTGGTACTGGTTCTACAAATCCCCTTTGTGGTTCTTCTCGAATCACTGGGGCATCTAACCTTTGTGCCCTTACCCCCAAGTTAATTCCCTCTCTGATTGGTCTATAGGGTGGGTCATCGATGATCTTCTATGATGGAGTGCGTTTGCTCGAACCAGCATGCGGTTACATCTCGCCTTTCGGTGAGCAAGAAATATGCTATTCGACTCATGTTATCAGCGTTTTCTCTGTTAGTCACGGTCATATTTTGTACTATTGGGGCAAAGATTTCTTGCATAGTTTGCTTCTTACCCTATCATATTATGGTTACTATTGTCCATTAACTGCCTAAAAGCCATCTGGTTTTCTGTGGTTAGGATATGCAACGTGCTATAACCCACTGACCCTTGATTATTTGTTAGGAATTGATTAGTCCCAGATCCAGATCCTACTTGTGGTGACGCGTTTGACGTCGAAGTCTGCAAGCCTGCCATAAAAGATGTTGGCATCCCATAAGAAGGGTTTCTGGGTCTATTACCATCGAAACTAGGTGGTCTAGTTTGTAGTGGGGTGGCGAAATGGGTTTGTGTCCCTGATTATGGGACGAATCCCCCAGGATAACCAGCGGTGCCTGTATTCCCTAGGATCGAATTGTTAGTTGACATGCCACTTGTTCCGTTCGTGGCTATATTACTAGTCGAAGATGCAACCGACTGTGCATTCGAAGGGATCGCGCTGGACGTTCCCGTCGAAACAGACGCATTAGTGCCTGTTCCATGTGGGGCATTTTGTTCCCCTTGTTGATTATTTGGATTAGACATCCTACTATTTCGATTTCTTCTGGGTAAGGGTTGGTTACTATTAGTTATTCTACCACTCCTAAGGTTCATATACCAATGAACTTTGTTTACTCAGAAAGAACTTTTTATAATAATTATGTCTTATAATCCTTTTTTCTTCTTAATTTGTAACGGCCAAAAACTGTCCCACTGGGCGTGCCATTTTGTTCACAGTGATTTCTGGTGAAACAACCGATAGTCTTCCAAACTATCGAATAAGCGTTATAACTGTTGTGTTATTCAATTCCTCTGGTAACTTGCAGGATCGACTAGATTGATTCTATGGGGCGTTGGCCGTTTGTGTAAACTTAAAATAAGGATTCATGTTCAATACCTGTTCTTGGATATTTTATATATGTTCAAGTGTGTTTCGATTATGACGTTCAAGGACTTAGTGATATGATCAAACAAACAACATAAAACTGATTTGAATAAATAAGAACGTAAGGATTCGAGTTGCAGAAAAATGTATAAATGCAGGAACGCTTAAATGACTTTTAAATGTAAAGACTTTCAAAATAAAGGCATGAAATGTAAAAGACAGAAATGTAAAACAAGTATGTAAAAGCTTTCTGGAAAATAAGAGCGTTAATGTAAAAGTTTCAGAAAAGTAAAGAGTTTCGAAAATGGGAGAAAAGCGTTTAAGTGCAAGGAAAGTTAAATGACGTTGAATGTAAAGAATTTAAAAGACATTGATGCAAGATAAAGACAAACTGGAAAGATAAAGATACATTATTGAATAATAAAAGCTTTGGTGCAATCATACGTACATCATTCGTGCATTCGTTTCCCTAGCCATGTGGTATTTTGAATGTTACTGAATTTTTGTACAATAGATATGACACACGAAATCCTAATATTAAGACTCCTATTTATACTATTTCGACCATAACGGTCTGACTTATGAGATCTTGTCACGTTTAGAACATGCAGAACACTATGCTTCTCTAGCTTCCACACGTCTTCGAACCGTTTCCAGCGCGCATGCGCGCATTTTAACTTCCAATTATCCCGCTCGCATTTTGAATTTCAAATGTCTTGACCACTTCGACTTCGAACTCACTCCTCAGATACAACCCTACTTCCATATCGAAGCTTGCTTTACATGTATCATCATAATTTCCATTCGAAGCCCCAAGTTTCAACATGTCCATTCGAAGAGCTGATTCTTTTCATTCCAAACTGTGACATTCACTTTGTTCCAACGAACATTTGACATCATCTCATTTCGAGCTCAATGATTCCACTTCGAATCATAAATATCAAAATCTTCAGCCAACAAGCTCGAGGCGTCAAAGCAAAGAGAATACACGCTCGTGCGCATCTGAAGCCACAACGTCTGCAAGAAGGGAGTTAGACCCAAAAAGCAAACAAAGGGATGTACACGTGGGTGTACAAACACAAAAACACACCAAGAAGGGGTTAGACCCAAAAGCAGATAAGCGGATGTATCATGGGTATACAAAGCGCACAACAAACTCTGAAAGGAGTTGGACCCAAGGCAAGCACAAAGGAATGTATCGTGGGTATACAAACATAGAAACACAAAAGGGAGTTAGACCCAAGCGCAAGCAAAGGAACATAACGTGGATATCTGAGCGCTGATAATCGAGAAACATATCGGTGTATGCTTACAACACAAGCCACGCATCAAACACCGTCAAGCGATGCCTAAGAATGTTAGAACAACTATGTTTGCACTTAAGCGAAATATGAAAACAAAACCAGACACGCTAAGCCGCTATCTGCGCTAAGCGCGACACTGCGACAAAATTCGAATGTTTGGCGCTTAGCGCTCTGGTGGCGCTAAGCGCGATCGTAACCTGCAAATTCTTTGTTTTGGTCGGATCACATCCATGAAGCTCTCATGCTAGAATGTTGATCCGTTCAATTAGGAAATTATTCAATGCTCAGTATGCGATGTTATGCATGGACATGTATAGGAATGCAAATTGACACAATGGTTTCAATGCTCATATGCACAATGCTATGCACAAACATGCGGAATGCAGCGATGAGACAAATGTCATACCCAAATTTTGACCTAATATACCACTTTACATTTGCATCATTTGCATAACTAACATTTCGGACAACATGTCGGTATAGCATTCACGGGTCAATTTAGGGTTTCATCAGATTTTCATCTGATTCAAGAGGCAATCAATTAGGGTTTGAGTTTTTCTCACCTCATTTGATCTATCTTGATCAAATCATCAGCCTCTGATCATCAGATACCCATTTTTCTCATAGATCAATCGAGGATCGACCAATTAGGGTTTTGATCGAGCATGAGATTTCTCTAACTTTTTGAACAAGAAATGACTTTTTTGGATAGAGATTGGTCATCATATCTTAGATACAACATCTTTACCTAATTTCTGGATTCAAAACATCACAGAAGTTCACAGAATTCATCAGTCATTTTCAGAATCGTCTGATGAAAATTCATCTGCACAGAAAAGTCAAACTTTGACTTTTGGTCAAATTTTTCAAAAACAAAACTTTTTCAATCATCAAAATACTTCAAATGATCCATCATGATCATAAAAAATCAAAGAATTTGAAAAAGTCAACAAAAGTCAAAAGTTTTATACTTAGAAAATTTTCTAAGTGTTGAAATTTCTTATTTTCCAAACTTCATGACATTTTTTCACCTAGTTCCATTTTGAATTGGAAAAAACTCAAAACATGAAAGTTGTAGCTTGTGAAACAAGCTTTCCAAAATGTCCAATAAATCTCAAATCCATGGAGTCTAGCTATGCTTTTGAAATTGAAACATAATGCTTCATGAAACTTGATTTTTCAAAATCCAAAACTTCAATTATAGGTCATTTTGTGTTTTCTTCATCTAGAAGCAATCTAACCTTGCCAAATGGATCATTGAACTGATAAATATCAGTTAGAGGTAATAATTGAGAGGATTGGATCAAATTGTAAAAATAAGCACATGGTGAAAAAAGGAAGTTTCCTTTTTTGGCAAAAGTCATTCTTGCCCTCTAAGTTATCTTTGAATCACCAAAAGCTTGTACCTCTTTGCCTAACATTTCAGAATTTGTTGCCTATAAATAGATCACAAATTCAAGCTCAATACACACCAAAGCATCACAAATCCATGCTTTCATTCTTCTTTCTTGAAAATTAAGCAACATAGTGCAAATTGGAGAATTATTGCATTTTTAAAAAAACAGTTGAAAACATGTTAAAATTTGGTGTCTAACATGCTTCAATATCATTATCAAACTTGTTTGCAACTTAAAATCAAACTGAAATCAAGCCAAAACCAGTTTTCATCTTTTATGCTCATGAACTTGCAAAACTGCCTAAGCAATCGAATTTGGAGTTAAGCTTGATCAAACTGTGTTCTAATCACTCAAACATCATCACTATACCTCATGTATATGATCCAGACCATAAACAACAATCTGTAACACGATTAACATCAAAATCGAGCTCTATTTTTCAGTCTGTGCAGGTTGACTTGGTTGGAAAGATTGGAGCAAGCTCAAAGCAAGCATACCATTCACACATCTTCCATACATGCCGATGAAGCTCAAATGATCAAGAAATCCGTTTTGGAAACGCTCTAAGATCGAATTCGATTCTCACTTTCACAGGTAAGAACACGAAATCCATTCTCATAATTCTTTGATTCTTTTTGAAAAAACTCTTGGCCAATCTCTTTCTGCACCTAACACGATCAATAGCCCTCAATAAAATCAAAGAATCATCAATCATACACCATTTAATTTGAAAAACTCAGTTCTAGGGTTCATCACGATTCCCAGAAATTTGAACATGTTAAGTTTAAAATAAATACAATTAACAGTCATATTCATGTTCGTGATGAAAAATCGATCAAGTTTCATTTTTACTTCGTCCAATTTCATTGAGAAATGAAGATTTTAGCTTGAATTGTTGAATCTGAAGATCAAACATGAAGAACCAGCTTGCGCGCGTGTTCTTGAGCTTTTTAAATTCAAATTTTCCAATATTATTTCAACACGTGTTATTGTCCACTAAACATCAAAACGCGTTTGACTCAGTGGTAGTCTGCTTGCTCTTAGTCTCCTCTGACACGTGTATCACCCTTTGGTCATGGGTTCAACTCCCATCAGGACCATTCTTTTTACAAACTTTCAAATTTTTCATGTTTTTTTACAAAACTTTCACAATTTTTTTAACCAATCAAAACTTCTCATTTTGAGATGATTTTTTGGACACTTGTCAATAAATACATCTATTTTGTGATAGTGCAAAAATTTTCAGAAAAAACTTTCATCGATTATATTTTAATCGAGGCAGCAGCGTTACGAACACTTTTCAAACCTCCTTTTAAGGTGAATTTTCAAGTTTTCGACTTCCGATTTTTTCAAAAAACTTTTCATAAATCAACCTTACATTTCAAAACATTTTCAAATCATTTTCAAAACTTTTCATCAAACTTGCATCTTTTTACCATGATCGATCCGATTTAAACGATAAAATCGAATTCGTTTTCTCTCGAATTTCTCAATCGATCATGGGCCTCCCTCACGGTGTAAGTCCCAAAATTCTTTTATGTACATATTCATATTTCCTTGTACATATTCAAAACATCTTTGTTAATATTCAAACATAAACAAACTTCTTCCGTTTGTTTTCATTCGTTTGTTTATACACCGAATCCATTGGTATTGAAAGGAGCATTATTCCCTGTGAAACTGCTTTCAAATCAATGGGCCTCCATCACGGTGTAACTCCCAAAAATTCTTTTTATGTACATATTTTTTTTCCTTGTACATATTCAAAACATCTTTGTTAATATTCAAACATAAACAAACTTCTTCCGTTTGTTTTCATTCGTTTGTTTATTCACCGAATCCATTGGTATTGAAAGGAGCATTATTCCCTGTGAAACTGCTTTCAAATCAATAGGCCTCCCTTACGGTGTAAGTCCCATAACATTCTTTTATGTACATAATATTTCTTTGTACATACAATTTCCATCTGTACATAATACAGATACTCCTTTTATACTCAAGTACAGACAAACTTCGACCGTTTGTTTTCACTTCACTCGTGTATACTCAAACCAACATTCTTTATGTACATACACATTTTTCTCGTACATAAACAGTTTCTTTTTTTTTCAAAAAAAAACAAACTTTTATCTGTACATAACACAGATACTCTTTTTGAAAATACTTTTTCACAGATAAAACTTCGATCATTCGTTTCTGTTTCATATGTACATTCAAACTGAATACCATTGATATTGAAAGGAGCATTATTCCCTGTGAAACTGCTTTCAAATCAATGGGCCACCCTTACGGTGTAAGTCCCAACCCTCCTATGTACATCCATCTTTCCCTGTACATAAAACAACTCGTTCGTGTACATATTCACTTCCTTGTACACAGTTCAAACTTGTAAATAATTAAGTTACGCTCGTTTTAAACGTTCGTTTCACAGACACTTGTTTATATTTCATAAACTGCTATAAATAAACATCATGCATTGTTTATATTTCCTTCATAAACTCCTGTGAATACATATCACACACACACACACACACACCTGTTTATACAAACTGTCTAATTATAACATAACAATTAGACTAATCAATAGGTTCCCCACATTTAGCCTCCGCTTGGGCTTCATACAAGACAATTCATCACCAACATGAATTTAGCCTCCGCTTGGGCTTCATACAAGATAACTCATCCCCAGTTGAGTTTAGCCTTCCCTTGGGCTTTGTACAAAGAAACTCTCCCCGTTGAGTTAGCCTCCGCTTAGGCTTCGTATAAGACAACACTCCCTGTTGAGCCTCCTCTTGGGCTTCATTCAAAGAACTCCTCATTGAGTTTAGCCTTCTCTTGGGCATCATACAATGAAAGAGACGAAATCTCTTAAACCTCCTATTGGGCTTCCAATACAAAGAATCACCAGCTAAGATAGAACCACGAAGGATGGTTTCCGGTGAAATCACTTTCAAAATCCCCAGTAAAATTTCGGTGAAATTACTCTTATTTCCAAAAGGATGGTTTCTCGGTGAAATCCCTTTTAAACACAAAGCCGCCATACCTATAGCTTCCTCTTGAGCTTTATACAAGGACCCTCGATGACCCTCGATGACCCTCGGAATGCCTCCTCTTGGGCTAACAATACAAGGACCCATGGGCTTCTTAAAGCATCCTTTAATCCAATCAATTTCTCCTAGAGATTTAGACATCTATCATCTCTATGGAAGAAGTATCTCATCTATTACATCACATCTGAGTCAAAACTTTTCAAAACTTTTCAAACTATTTTCAAACAAAACATCTCTTACTTGTAAGTGGTAGCGCTTGTATAAAGCAAAACACCCAATACTTACAGTTAAAAGATTCAATCATCTTTTTCAAAACATATTTCTTAAACATGTAAGTGGTAGCAGCTTGTACACTCAAGCAAAACACCTAATACTTACGATGAAAGATTTCAATCGGTCAAACTTTTCAAAATGTATGTGATGAAATAGATTAGATACATTTTCATTAAGATGACATTTATCATCTCTTACTAACATCCGTTGCTTTCCACTAGCATAAGTGGGAACTACGATTGCTCGACTTTCTCAACATCCTTTTGAGAATACGTAGGCACAAGGTCTCATCCTTGCCGAGCAAATTTCTTTCTCTCGGACCAACAAACCATAGATCACAGCAGATCCGAGCTACAAATGCTCGATTCCCATTAGGGGATATGTACGAGAAGATCCACGGATCTTTGCGAGCACAATAATAATAAACCTAGAATCCATAATCTACCATTCTTAAAATCCAAAGGAGAAACTTTCCCAATCATAGAAATAACAATTTAAAACACATAAACATATCAAATATATTCATATATAAAGCTGTATATAACTACATATATTTAGGGTGCTCCATCTATTCCCTTTATATAACAATCCCCTTTTCGGAATCTCCCCGATGCGTTGCGTCTAGTTTGCGCTGAGTAATTCATATATCAATATCAATTGAGGGTATTTCAGCTTTCCCCTTTTTCATAATCATTAAATCATATTTCTTGTGTTGAAAATAATAAAGCTTGATGCTCGCGGCATCTTTATAAACAAATCAAAAGATTAAATCGTTACGAGCCAGAGAATCCGAATTCACGTTCGCATTCCTCTAGCGCGTCACCTTTTAACGCGAACAGGAAAAATGGCGACTCTGCTGGGGAGAAGCCGAAATTTTGATTTTCAAAAAAACGCGTTACTCTGCCCGAGAGCATCAAGCTTTTCAAAAGAAAAGGGGATAAGCTTTTTGTTTTGCATATACATTTTTTCTTTATTGTGTGTGTTTTAGCGATTTCATCTGATGGAAAGAAATCCTAACCCGGATTGAAGAAACATTTTTAAGATCTAGGTGGAGGTATTAATACGTGAGAAGTTCAATGCTTACGAAGTTAATATCTCCCGCTCAGTGGAGGTTGTCTGGGAAATATTGTGTTTAGCAAGTACTTGCGAAGACCTTTGTATTTTCGAGGAACTTAGAAGTGAGTAAATTTTGAACCATCCACAGCCATTAGGATGTGTCGAGAGATTATTGGTGTAAGCCTAGAAATTGTGTCATGCGAGACTACGATCGGTAGTTTCTCTTGAAAAATATTATTGGACACAGGTAATCACAAATCGATAATATTTCAAAGAGGTGTTGAGCTTTGTATTATCGTAGAACCCGTTTCACGGATGAATAAGCCCTTAGAACTTAACCACGTTGATTCTTATCGTTGGCTTCATGCTCGTGACTTGAGCAGCTTGACCGTGTGTATAACTACTAACCATGTTTACGCATTCATGCATTCATTCATTCATTCATTCATTCAAAACAAAAAACTTCTTTTCTCTTCCATTTCAAAAGAATTTAGAGATTTTTCTTTGTAAAATATTTTAGGTTAGAGTGATGGACGTGGAGGAAGATTCACCAAAAGATACGAGTTTTAGAATTCGATGTAGGAAAGTTGAAAGAGTTAGCATCCTTGGTAGAAGATCCTCGGATTTGACGCTATGGAACTCTTTTAACTCTTCTAAGCGCTGCGTTGATGAAGGACTTCTCAAACTTTCGTTCGGATTCGATCGATCTATCATTGTTTCACTTTCACGATTATCAATTGATGCCTACTTTGGAAAATGCGCATATTCTAGGTATCTCGATTATCGGACAAAGTGCCTTTCAATGGTTTGGAAGCCATTCCCAGTCACCGTCATTGCAGCGATGACTCACTTAAAGAAATCGAGATAGACAAAAACCTAACTACGGAGGAAAACTCTTAGGGTGACTTCAAAGTTCCTAATGGAGAAGGCTCTCAAATTCTCGAAGGCGGTAGTATGGTAGCCTTTGAAGCCATTTGGCTCTGCTCCTCTATGGATTGGTGTTGTTTCCCAACGTTCCAAATTTTGTTGATGTCAACGCCATAAGGATCTTCGATTGGAAATCCGTCCCGATACGCTTGGTGATACGTCGTCTCTATTCATCATAGGAATCGTCAAGGAGATGGAATGATCATATGTTGCGTACCTCTGTTTTAAATGGATTACCTCACACTTGTCTCCTATCTTCGCGAAAACAAAGGCGAGTGGCATTGGTCTCGAAGACTCATGTCTCTCCTGGCAGACGATATCCATTGGTATACCTTGGCGAGACAATGAGATGGAAATCATTGAGAGTGTGGAGAATTTGCCAGCGTACCTTTCATTGTGCGAAGGGAATCAACTACAACCCATTTCTAGCGGGGCGTCGGCTCGGATCGCAAACTCTAGTAAACCTCACGGATGCATAGCGAGCTACTTCTATCATGAAGGAGAGGATTCCGAGGATTAAAGCTAATATGATCAAAGTTTGGCATCACATCCAGAGGAAAGAAAAGGGAAGCGAATTGTGTAGCCATGGAAACCTACACTTCTTGGGTTAAGAAAGAGCGAAGGAATTTGAATGCCTTACGCTTATGAGGATCCCATGTTCTCGAGTTGCTTCCAAATCAACAAATTTTCCCGACAAAGGCGTGGGAGAATACCAAACCTTGACCAAAATAAGGTTTGAGAAAGAAGCTTTGGAAAGCAAATTCCTTAAGACTAACCTTGAGAATGAGAAACTCAAGAAGTCAAGTGAGCATGAAAAGGCGCTTTACTTCGGGATGAATGGCTCATGGAGAAAGATGAGAAGATTCACGGAAGGATAACATGATCGATACATCAAGGAAAAGAAAGCTTGAGGAAATGACAACAGCGATCCTGCTCCCAGCGAGTGGAAGAGTCATTAGCAAGCTAAAAGCGAGAAAATGAACTCAAAGCTCGCTATGGAAAATCACGAAGCTAAAATTGCGTGACCTTTGGATCGTCATCTGACGAAGACGTTTAATTAGTTTAGTCTTGTAATTTTTTTATCATTTATTTTATCAGTTGTGTGAGCATTGCTCCAAAAAAAAAACAATTGTTGTAATCTTCTTTAATAAATCAATAAAATTCGTGATTTTCCATCCAAATATTTGCCAGAAATATCTCTTTTAGCGTAAATTCTTTGGAAATCTTTCTTTACAATCATATTCATGCATCATACTTTGCATTTAAGTCTATTGTCTAGAGTCTGATACTTTCACAGTTTCATACTTCACAGCTGGAACAATTTGAATAGCTTGGACAACTTGAGCAGTTTAACAGATCGTCAAACTGTCGCGTCTTAGAGTTTCATTTGCGTCCTGACCAAACTCGAACATACGATACTAGATCAAAAAGAAGGAAAGTAATGGAAGGATTTGAACAAGATAATGTTGAGCTTCGTAGTACAGTAACCACACTACAAGAAGAAGTGGAGAGACTCACATCTTTGGTCAACTCATTGGCCAGGTATAAAGTCTACAAGCGCATCGGCGGTCAAAATCAACCAGCAATTTCAGATGACACTACTACTCCAATTTCAACTGTCGCAGCTAGTAGCTCACTCTTTAGTATGCCAGAAGGCTATCCATGGGGCATGCCTTTCAACTTTGGCATTGGAATTCGCCAACCGACTTCTCAAACAACCTCGCTTGAAATACCTACTTTGCAACAAAGCTCTGCTCCACAACATGGAATAACTCTTCCACAAGTAACAATGCCGGTTTCTCAACCAATTATAATGAACTCAACCGTAGTGCAGCTACCATGGACAGAAAGTTCACCATACCTAGCAATAACACGAATTCCCGTGGCTCAATGGAGAATCTCCGAGACAGCTCCTCAAAATGCACTAGAGATAAAAGCGATTCGAGGAAAAATTGTTTGGGAAAAACGCCCAGGATCTTTGGTTAGTTCCTCGCGTAAGAATACCTGCAAAATTCAAGGTCCCTGACTTTGAAAAGTACAAAGGGAATTCCTGTCCACAAAGTCATCTCACGATGTATGCCAGGAAAATGTCCACGTACAATGAGGATCATCAGTTGTTGATCCATTACTTCCAAAACAGTCTCACGGTGCCTTTGAAATGGTACATGGGTTTAGGCGACCGAATATCCGATTCAATGACTTAGGTGAAGCCTTTGTCCAACAATACAAGTTTAACTTGGATATGGCTCTGATAGGGATCAACTCCGCTCTGTCTCAAAGGAGCGAGAGACATTCAAAGAATATCTTAACGATGGAAATTCTGCGCCCAAGTCAACCCACCATTGGAAGAAGGAGATGACTAAGGTATTCTTGAATACTCTAGGCTCATTCTACTCTAAAATGATGATGCTCGCTCCGAAAATTTCGAGATGGTGAGCATGGGAATGCGGTTAGAAGAGGATTGAACGGGCCGATCAAGGAAGCAGGATCTTCTAGTGGAACTAGAAAAGTTGGAACCAGTTTTCCAAGGAAAAAAGAACATGACGTAGGAATGGTATCCCGAGGGAAACCACGTAAGAATGTCATCCAACAACGACAAGTAGCTGCCATAGCACCCGCCGTCAACAAAACTCTAAACACGGGAATTGCTCCGCAATTTTAACAAAATCAACAAACTCAACATTACCGCCGGGCTCAGCGTTTAATAACCAAAATAAATGCGCCTCGGGCACTCAATTTGACCCAATTCCAATGACGTACACAAAACTCTACCCTGCGCTGATAGGAAAGAATCTGATACAAACAAGGTCACCACCTCCGGTTCCTGAAAAATTACCATGGTGGTATAAAGCAGATGTATCTTGCCCTTTTCACCAAGGGGCACTAGGTCATGACCTTGAGCATTGCATAGCATTAAAGGCAGAAGTACAAAGATTAGTGAGAACTAATCTTCTTTCCTTCAAGAATACGAGCCCAAATGTACAAGCAAATCCACTTCCCAGTCACAGTGGACATTCAGTGAATCTGATGCTAAGAAATACAGACAGGTATCTCGTCACGGACGTAAACTTGATCAGAGGAAATTTGGTGCATCTTCACCAAACATACAGTGCAATGAGCACTTTCACCAAGCACGATTATGTAGCCTGCAATATTTGCTACAAAGATCTGCGAGGGTGTCCCACCATAAAAGCAGACATTCATCATTTGTTAGACCTTGGTGATTTGCAAATTTACAAGAACAGAGATGACCATGACGTAAATACAGTAGGGCATTTTCCGCATGAGCTCTTAGTCTCAGATATCAACTCGGAAAACCCCGAAGTAAACGTTGTGATCCCTTGTTTCAACATACCCGAGCATGTGGAGATCGCGTACAATGGTTCCAGCATTCCAACATCTCCTTTGGTGATTTGCCCGCCTGGTCCTGTTCCATACAGTTCTACCAAGGAGATTCCTTACCAATACAATGCAACCCTGATAGAGGATGGGAAGGAGAAACCCATGCCCACACTTCCAGTTAATGTTAATATAACAGAAATCGGACGAGTAACGCGAAGTGGACGAGTACACGCTCCTCTGCTACCAATCGCTGCGCTCCTGTTTGTTGAGAGAACCGGTTAGCATGTCTGGCGAGAATCTGCAGCGATTCCCATTGTTAACAAGCACAAATATTGGTTCTGCAGTGGAACCAACATCAACTCCGATTTTGAAGAGATCTTTGAAATTGATCAAGAAGAAGCGAATATCGAATTCGTAGATCAATTGATGCAAACTCCTTCAAAATATCATCTTATCTTTACTCCTTAATTACGAAGCTCACCGAGAAGCTTTGATGAGAGTACTAGACCAAGCTTATGTGGATCACGATGTGACTACGAGACCGGTTGGAGGATGTCTCAACATATAGCTGCAATTGTTTCTGTTGTTATGGGAAGATGATCTCCGATGACAATTAGCGCACTTTCCAAATTACATTCCAGGTCATGGATGTACCAGCTGCTTATAGTTGTTTACCAGGAAGACCTTGGATCCATGATGCAGGAGCAGTAACTTCTACTCTCCATCAGAAATTAAAATTCACAATCAATGGAAAGTTGGTGACCATCAGTGGTGAACAAGCTTTACTTGTAAGTCATCTATCCAGTTTCTCTTTCATCACAGCTAATGACATTGAAGGGACGCATCTCCCAGAAAATCCATTAGAAGATGAATCTACCATCAAAAACAGATCATCTATCTCTTCGTATAAAGAAGCCGCACAAATGGTGAAAGATGGCAACACTAAAGGATGGGGACAAGTTATCAAACTTGTCAAGAACAAAACAAAAGCCGGACTCGGGTTCACACCCGTACTCTCCAAAGACAAGCAAAAGGATGAAACACTTCGTCCAATCAAAAGTTTTTAAATTGGGGTTCTAAATCACATTTCTCCAAGAGGTTAGCGTTGTAACCATTGAAGAAG